>JAHBCN010017254.1:0-18584 GCA_019359885.1 Listronotus oregonensis | reverse complement strand
CAATAATATTCCTTAAAAAAACTTTTTCCCAAAATTCAACCATACGGGCATTATGGGCGGGCAACCATCCATTGGTACCAGATCATTTGATTTTCCCGAACAACTTCTTTCAAGGCGGGTCCAATTTGATTTTAAAATAAGTCTAAATAGGTTTCCGCTGTCAGGTTATAGTGCGTAAAAAAGAGTCCAGTGATATGGTATCTGATAATTCCCACGAATACATTTGTTTTTTGGAGATATTGTGTCCGAGTATGAACAAAGTGATGTTCATTTTCTTGGCTCCAATACCGGCAATTTTGAACATTTGGTTCATTTGTGAGGGTAAATGTATATTTATAGGTAAAACAAGTATTTCTTAAAAAAATCCTATTGTTATTTGATCTTTCCATCATTTCAAAACAAAATGGAATTCTTCGCTATTCATCTCCTTTTTTTCTTTTTTTATCTTGGGACAGTCCACGAAGGCTGATGCCTAAGTACTAACATACCGTGGGTGTCTTCAGTGTGGTGAGAGGGAGTTTGTTCACACGGGACTTAAATTTTTGGAGATTGGGAGGAAAAAGGAAAAAAACTTCTTGGGGCAGCAGGTTCCATAGTTTTGACACTCTAGGGATGAAGGAACGAAGAAAGCGGGAAGTTCGGGCCTCTAACTGAACTGTAAAAGAATGCATAAAAGTTGAACTACGTGTTGCTCTGTTGGGAGCTGCCAGAGAAGGAATTATACTGGCCAACTCCTCTGAGCAGGCCGTGAAAATACCTATAGAAGAGCGACAGATCCCCTACAGCTCGACGGTGGGCAAGAAGAGGAAGCCTTTCTGTGAGCGTTGGATCATTAATAAGACGAACGGCTCTTCTTTGAATGGAGTCCAGAATGCTTAAGTGTTGTAGGGACGCCATTCCCAGACATGAAAACAATATTCTAAAAGGGTCTGATTTGGGATAAACAGAGTGTACAGATTGGAAGAAGAAAAATATTTTCTGGCTCGGAAGAAACCCCAAACTTTTTTTAAGCTGCCGAAGCTATGGATAAAATGTGTTTGTGCCAGTTGAGGTTATTCTCAAAGTAACGCCGACAAGATTAAACGACTCTTTGTTCTGCAGAACTTGGCCGCTCATATGTAGGGATGAGCATTTGCAGACTTTTTCCGCGACAGCGAACATGACTGTGTTTTCGAGGCATTAAACTGAACAAGATTTTGGCGCCCCATCCAAGATAAGTTTGAGGTCTTGTGAAAGAGATGTCTGCATTGCCCTTTCGCTTGTTTTCGAAATCAGGATTACACGGTGGCTTAAGAAATTGAATACTAGAGTGGAGGGTACTATCGTCAGCAAAACTATGAATGGGATTGATTGTGGAAGAGAGAAGATCGTTAATGTGTAAAAGAAACAGCGTGGGTGCCAGCACTGAGCCCTGGGGTACCCCAGCATTAATTTGGTAGAAGCTGGAGGAATGACCATCTACACTAACTGATATACGTCAATTAGAGGAAACTGGAAAGCCAAGAGCAAAGCTTAGGTGGAAGACCGTAGGAAGGAAGTTTGTTAAGAAGCCCATCATGCCAGACCTGATCGAAAGCTTTGGATATGTCAAGGGATCATCTGGGATTCACCAAGAAACTCAAGGGACTTGTTCCAGTTGTGTGAGACAAAGGAAAGAAGATCAGCTGTGGATCTACTGTGACGGAATCCATATTGTCTATCATGTAAGATCTTATGTTTTTCCAGATACTTTAAGATTTGGGAATTAATGAATTTTTCCATTACTTGCAAACAACTGAAAGAAGAGATATAGGTCTATAGTTGGAAGGGAGACTTTTGGATCCTTTTTTGGGGACAGGTTGCACACGTGCAGCTTTCCAACTCTCCGGGAAAATGCCTGTGTCGTAAGAGATTCGAAAGAGGCGAGTTAAGATGGGTGCAAGCTCGGAGAACATTTTTTTAAGACGATTGCTGGTATGCCATCCAGCCCAGACGATTTTTTAGTATTAAGAGAAGAAAGAATACGCTTGATCTGTTTGACTTTAAAAATTATATCGGACATTTTATGGGAAATGGGGGCAACTGTTGGAAGGGGAAGATTAATAGGAGGATCAAGCGTAGAATTGGCAGCAAATTGTTTGGCAAATAGTTCGGCTTTTCCTTTGGAGGTAGAGACAATTCCATCTTCAGAGATTAGGGGTGGAAAAGAATTTGTGCAAAAGTTCTGACTAATATTTTTGGCAAAGGACCAGAAAGCTTTACTGCCATTTGAGCAAGAGAGAACTTTATCTTTTATTCGATTGTTAAAACGGTCTTCTGCAGCTGTTGATGTTTTTCGAATTTATACAAATAATATTTGTGTTTTTTCAAAATGCATAATACCGTTGTATGATGTTTATTTACCTCTTGCCCTAATGAAGAACGAACTATATGTGCGACCCATGTACAATTATTCTCTAATAGGAAGATTAATAATGTATATATTTTTTTAAATTAGGTTTTATGGCACTAGTTTAACCAACTGGCCAGCTTCTCTTCTTGTTTATTATACAATTTTAAGTTTACTGAGATTAGGGGTATATATTATGTACTTTATCTACATTACAACTAATAGATACCCACTTAAAATTAATCATAACTTATTCAACAACGCTTAGGTATATAATCGGTATTCAATATAATTATTTTTTTTTTTTTTTTTTGGTTGTTTTCCTTTTGTTTATCTATTTTTTTCTTTTTTGTATTGCTTTAGTAATGTTTTTTTTTTCGTTTTTTACTATTATTTTTTTAGACTGTTATTTTTGCCTTTAACATAAATTAATATTCCGATAAACATCTAGATAAGATGTTAATTTGGTTACCGTGAAGATCGCAACCCAGTATATAATAATCTACGTCACAATAATGTAAATAATAAATTATTTAAAATTCGGTACATTTTGATTTATTTTTTATTTACGCACCGGTGAATAAAAGTAACTTTAAGCACGATTTTACAAAAAGATGATTTAATTTAAGAAAAAAACTTAAAGCAAATAAATGGAAATGCATTAAGGATTTGTAACCGCTTTTTTTTCAGTGTAATAGATCGAAATGAAAGTCATTCTCCGATAGTTTGCATTGTAAAATTGCGAAGCTATTTGTGTTTGTTTCTAGTCGCAGACATCATGTGGTCGTGACGTGGTCGACAAATTGCGCGTTCCGAGTGCTACGTGATGCGATCCGGCTCTTTGATCTCGCCGCCTGTCGGCGTAGGAGGAAAGAACAAGGCGCGACGACCCTCTTAAATATTTCATAAACAGTGTCATGACCATTGCGACATAATGTATGCGATAGGATTGTACGATGACAATGCTCGGAGAAATATAATTCTCGTGATGTAAGTAAATACGAGAGACAAGATCTTCTAGCTTGTAGCTATGTCGTACCGTATTAGGATCAGAGCTGGGACAGATCCTTTAAAAAAGAATCGATTAACGGATCCGGATCCCCGTAAAGGAATCGAAACCAAGGAATCGATTCCCATTTATCGGAACACGAATCCGGACCATCTTTGGTTTTTATACTTACAAATGGTAACTACGATACGAATAATACTACATAATCCAGACTATGAAGCAAGCGTCAAAAATGTTAGCATGGAGCCCGAGCCACGAAATATAATTTTAGCTTCATTTTAAAGTGCTGTAACTCTTTAATCAAATTAGTTTTGGGTAAATATTGTTCAAATTTGAATATGTTATTTCTGAGATCAACATGAAACCACTTTAAAATAAAACATTTTTTAAAAATTTTTAAATGTGATTCTTGGAATAACCTCAAGCATCTTGTAAATGGGACAACTTATAATTTTATAGTGAGTCTCACAAGTACCGTTTAATAATTTTTCTGCTTGCGGAATATAAAAACTTATTAAAATTTTAAATTCATCTATGTAAGGTACCCTAAATAGTAAAAATAAAATGTCTCATTTAAATATCACTCAGGGTTATATTATGGGATAACATTTTAAAATATTATGAAAATCATCATCATTTTTCAGTGGCGGCTCCTCCTTAGGTTTGCAGGTTTGCGCAACCCCAAAAAAGGTTTAAAATAAAATTTAAAAATTATATATATTAATCATTACATAGTTACAGATCTTTTAAAAATTTATTATTATTTATTGTTTTATTAATGGTATCTCGAAATAATAGTCAAATTATTAAAAAAAACTTGACTGCTTTCGCTAAAATATTATTAATTTAATCGCGCGTCGCATCCTCGAAGCCGATGCCGATGCGATGGTTGCAATTAAAATGCAAATCCAATTGGATTCATTACGAGTACGCGTAAGTATATGGAGGAGCCTATCTTGGCATTGGGCGCTGAATTTGGTCTCATAAGCGGCATACGGTTTGCAGTCCCAGTGCAAACCTTTATTTATCTCGCAGGCTGATTTACGATTTTTATTGAAGTATAATTTGTTATTTTGGTTATATGTGTAACATATGTAGCTACTTGTATGATTTTTATTACAGTTTTTGTATGTCTATTTATTTACATTAAGTTTTTGTGGTTATTTATTTATTTTTAAAGAACCATTAGAATTGCAACCCCTTACTTTTTAACCCACGAGCCGCCACTGCCGTTTTTAGATTCCACACTCTATGGTTTCAAAAAAAAAAAGTTTCATTTAAATGTGGTTTCTCTGGACCTGAAAAACAATATATTTTGATTAAAAGTCATATGTTAGGTGTGTTTTCTCATTTAAAAATGTTAATAGGCAGATGTTTTAAAATTCTTCATTTTTATTTCCGAAAATCAAAGTAATGCTGATTAAGAATCTTGGGTAAAAATTTAAAAATTTAAAAGGGAAGATTTAAAATGGCGAATTTTGGCATTTATAAATTTATTTACCTCAGATTCAGGATATAAAAGTTTTTGAGGGTGCTAGATCAAAATTTAAAAATTAATAATCTTATGTCAAAATTTGGAAATTAAAAATGGTATATATTCAAAATGGCGGAGTTTGGCATTTATAAACCGATTTGTCTCAAATTGGTAATATAAGGAATTGATTCCTTTTGGAATCGGATCCTTCCAAAAAATATTAATATCCGGATCATTTTAAAATTATATAACGAATCCGGATCAAGGATCCTTTTTTTAAAAAGTAATCGATTCCAGCCTTCGGATCTTTAAAAGGAATCGATTTCTGGATTCTATCCCAGCTCTTTGGGATTGGGAAAGAATATGCTAAATGGAATTAAAAATTTTAGTCTAAAGTTTAAAATACCAAAATGCTTTTAAATTTAGGCTTGCGTCTTGGAGAACTGGACAAATTTGTCATTTTAAAAATTCTAAACTATCTCGAAATACGTTCATTTTAGCAAAAATACGTTAACATCTTTTTTAGGAAAATGAAATTCCTGTCAAAATGGCAAATTCTTAAGTTAAAAAAATATTTATTGCAATGCAAAATAAATGCAAAAAACCACTTTAGAAAAAAATCAATTTCTATTTTTTTAAATTTTTGTCCACAACTTTTTTTTAAGGAAAAACAGGTAGGTATATAGGCATTTCTTTACATAAAAAAGTTGACATTTACAACAAAATTTTTTAACAAAAAACTTAATTTTTCCGGTACATTACTAAATTATGTTTTATTATCTAATTCAATAACGTTATAAAACAACATTTTTAACATTTTTTTTCTTTATAAAAAGATAAAAATAATCTGATATAAAAGACAATCCGGCAAAAATTGATAGAGTTGTACCCAAAATTCAGAAAATCTTATCTCCATAGGCGTGCGCACAGTGGGTGCCGTGGGTGCCGTGGGTGCCGTGGCACCCCCACTAGTCTGAAAAAGATTACTGTATTTGAAATATAAAAATTATTATTTGATAAGGTTCGATTTAAAAATTACAATCCTTAGATTCAAATGTATGAAATGTATCGTATCCAGTTTTATTTACTTCATTATTATTTACAAAGATCCGACATGACGTATCCCATGACTCCGACCCCATAGGGCGTCATGCGGAAGGCCATCCGTATCGAAGACCACTCCTGCGTCCGCTCGGTCAGTGATCTTCGGCCAAAATTTATTTGCCTCAGTAACAAGGGACCAAGGACAACATAATTTTTGCATTTTCATCACCAGTTGTTCGGGTGAATGTTGACATGCGGGGAAAAAACTTCAGCTCCCCCAACACATTTTCCCTTTATGCCCCCCAAAACGCCAACAATCAGAACAACCCAAAACGCACGTTATAATCCGGATAGAGCCTCCGAAATTCGCCAAGAAGATCCTGATATTTTGGGTCGTTTCTCCCGTTCCTTTATATCGATGTTGGTTTCCGCTGGGCGGAGAACCAATCACATACATAGATTATTCCTTTTACAAGAGAACGATATCAGGTTTATTGACGCGAATTTGATGCGTAGTTGGGAATGCATAATTCCAATATATGCGACAGTTGTCATTTTCCACTACTGGCTTGATATCGCCGGAAGCAAATGGCAGAACTGCTGTTTCATCGATGCCGTAATAATTATGTGATAATAGAGTACCCGAAGCGCATCGTTATGTCGGTGGATGTGGACAAGCTGACAACAAGTGCATAACTGTTTCAGGTTGCTGTCGACAGGCTTGACAAGCAGTATCAAGAATGTTAGAAAACTGACTTCGGTATACCAATGTGTTTATCACCCCATCCTGGCATGCTAGTAGGAAACCCTCGGTCTCAGACTTGAGCTCATCAGATTTTAAAAACCCAAACGTGAGGTTTCGAGATAGATTGAGTCTTTCTATGTTTCGGTAAAATACTCCGTGTTGCGGCTTATTAATGTGATCTTCTAAAAGCATCTGCTGTTCTGCTCTTTTAACTGCAGTTCTTACAGTTGGTCGTCGTTTGGATCTATTGCAAATCTGAGACCGAATTTCTTCGCTGCTCGCTCCGATGCCTTGAATTGCATTATTATTATCATTATTTTACATTATCTCGGCACCCAAACCAGCTTTACCCTGCGCACGCCGATGTCTCTGTCAAATTTTAAGAAAAATACTTTCATACATATATAGAAAACCGTCAGGTTTTAACGTCAGCTTTATTTGTAAAGCAACGCCCTTTACCTACTTATCAAAAAATTGTGGATAAAAATCTTAAAAAATAATAATAAAAATTGGAATTTTTTTCTAATTTATCTTGTTCAATTTTATTAAAAATTTCATCCTCTACAAAAAAAATGTCTACATACCTATTTTTGGTAAAAATTCATAAACTTCGAAATAATTAGAAATTTGCAAAATGTTGACAAATTTACCCCACTGTCAAATATGCAGCCATAATCTAACGGCACTTCGTAATTTTTTCATATCTAGACTAACCAACACATAACCTATAAAAACATAACCTATAAAATTTTAATCGTTAAAATAGTGTTATTTTATAAAAATAAGAATGAACGAACTGTTTGTTATAAAAGAAAGACTTCATTGTAGTGGAGCTCAAACAAATGAACTAGCAGAGTTAACGAAATTCCTAAGCGGAGAGAAAACCTGAAAACTATGGTAAAATAATCAAATATAATAAAATGTAATACCTATACTTTATAGACAACACTATTACTAAATATAAAAGACCTTTTTATGTACAATGAAAATGTAATGATAACTTTTAACAAAATAAATTTCAATGGCATACAAACTTTTTGTACTTTATTATTTCTAATATTTATTGCTCGATGTACAAAAAAATAATAATAATAAAAAAAAGGTAGATTAGTTACAACAATTACGAACAAAAATTAATTTTTAAAATGGGTCTACCAACTTACAAAAATGTCGAAAAGTTACATTTGAGAATCCAAATTCATTATACTGATGTCGTATGCGACACTGTGTACTCGAGATTGGAGAATCGCCTTGTGCCTAATATGTATTATTTTTAGGAGAATAGGAGAACTTTCTTCAATTAAATGTGGATTAAATTGTATTCGAGATTGGAAAATAGCGCACCAGACATGTCTAGAGTAACCCTACCAATCTTTGGCAACACAAATTTTCAAATCAATATCCGTTGGCAATTTTATCTCTGCTGTCGCCGAATCTCGCGATTGGCGCGCTAATATGCAAGTTGGGGTGACTGGCAGTATCTGTCGGCATTTGCCCCTCGGCACAAACCCCATTTAAAACGTGGCGAATTTCAATTTGGACCCTAAAGTTACCCAACCAAATTATCGTTCAATTGGGTTCGGGAAATAAATAAAGACATCCTGCGACAAGGTGGTTAACAAATTGGAAATGGATTTGGGGTGATGGCTGTTTGTTTTTGCAGAGTCACGCATTCATTTATTATTAAGTAGTCGTATTGAAACGTAAGTGCCAGAAAGATAGCAATACCGGATTTTTTTTAGTTTGAGTCGTATGGGCGAATAATATTGTTCAAAAAATATACATAATTTTCATTGGACAGATTATATTTTTAAGTAATTTTGAATATTTCACTCATGTATAAATTTTCCCATAAGACACATTAAAAATCAAAAAATTTTAGCGGAAATTTTACGTTGCCTAGACAACGTGGTATTTCCACTTACTTACAAACACAGAACAATCGTTCCTGTGTTTGTATTGTCAATTAGAAACGTTAAAATCAGTCAAAATGAGTCGATTTGGTCATGTACATGATGAAGAAAGAAATAGATAAAGTAATTAAAAAAAAAGATTCAGTTATAGTTTTAATTCACAAAAAAAAATTTTTTACAGTATAATACGCCCATATTTCTCCATTCTAGAAATATTCTCCCTAAATACCGCTCGTGCATAAAAATTAACCAGATAATTTTCATTCAAGCTTGTTATACAAATTTCACTCATTCTTCCAACTCGTGGAATTATAAATAACAAGCTTTCATAAAAATTATCGGTAATTTTTAAGCACTCGTGGTATTACCCCCGAATATTTTCTACTACCAATATACTGCACTGCTAAAAATTGAGGTAATTACATATTACCTTACTGTAAAAATCTAGGCGCATGGCATGCCAAGTGCGGGTTTGACGCCTACCGTGGGTATATTACACTAAATGTTTAATTGTGTTTTCCACCAATCGTAACTTTGTTATGATTGCCTATAAAGTTATGTGAATCCATAAGTATTCTAATTATCTATAAAAAAATGGAATAGTTATATTAAGTGGTTTCTGAGATATTCGATTTTGAAAATCGCCTATTTTACTTCTAATTGAATGACTGACTCACTCACTTATTGATTCGTTAATATTATGGGGCAGATCTCGAATAAAATCGATAAAACTCCCGGATCTCCAGCTTTAACATTTAAAATTTTAATTTTTTGCTGAAAATAAATAAAACAAGTCCTGCTAAAAGAAAATTAAATGTATTTAGGGCCACTTGTGCAATGTGTGCGGCGCACACAGGCGCCAAGGATGAAAGGGCGCCGCATCACACCAGAGCTGCTACAAAAATTTTAAGGGCGCCAAAAATGCACCATACCAAAAAAAATATATAAGTAAATTAACGTCTACCAAAATTCTAAAACATAAGCAATTTGACTATTTGAACTTAGGGGTTTCTAAGGGGTAACGCCACTTAATTTCTTTATAGGTTTAAAGTGTTTTAAATTTTAAATGGATTTTTTTGAATCCTGGATAGAGGACGTAGTTTGCAGTGTCTTTACAATAAACTTGCACATACGGAGCAAATTAGTATTAACATTGGATTTGTCCACTTTAACAACTGTTCTACAAAAATTAGAAATACGAGAACACTTTTTATCTTTTTGTCCAATATTTGAGACAACAGTTAGGTAAGGGTTTCAGTTCTTTTATTTTAAAGGAATTAAAAGTTTGATTTAGATATAAATAGCATGAGGGGCCAGGACGATGACAATGGCTTCAATATGCGTCGTAAAAATTGCGGTTTGCTAAAAATTATTTTAGATCTCAATGAGCCTATTATATGCGATGTGCTAATCACACGTTAAATTTAGTTGTTAACGATGCTGTAAAGATCAATCACAAAACGGTTGGTTTTTGTAGTTAAGTCGAAGGAATATACAAGTATTTCTCAGCATTTAACAAACGTTGGATATCATTAAATAAGACTTCGCAAGACTGACTTTAAAGTATTAGAGGAATTGATGCTTTAAAGCCATTGTATAAAAACTTACCAAAAATGTATGATGCGTTCTGTGATATAACAAATTCAGATAAATTTGGTGTTAATTCAAAATACCAAGCTAGATGTTTAGGGGCTAAAATATCAACATTTACATTCATTTGCTCAGTGCACACCTGGTATGAAGTTTTAATAAAAGTTGACTTCGTTAGCAAAATTTTGAAATAAAAACTATGAACATGCAGATGACTTTGAACGCTGTACAAGAATTAAAACAATTCTTGCCCGACTTTCGAACAGATACAAGGTTTAATAATGTTATTAATGCAGCAAATGAAATATATGTGAAATCCAGTTTTCAACCATCCACACAATTACGGAGAAGGCACAAAACTAAACAATTTGATTACGAACATAAAGACGAACCGATTTCTTGATCAAACAATGACTTCGTTAAGCGAAAGATTTTCCTTATTGGAAATTCATGTTGACTGTTTCAAATTTTTATATAATTTGGAACCCAGTGCTGAAAAGTCACAATTAAAACTTTCGTGTAAAAGCTTGGAAGAAACACTAAGGTTTAATGATCATTTAGATATGGAGGAAGACGACTTGTATGAAAAAAATATAAAGCTTCAACCTATGTTAAAAAATTTAAATATTGATGTATGTAAAATTATAGAATTTATATTTGTAAATGATTTAGCTGCCGTTTATTCAAATTTAATAATAGCTATTCGAATTCTACTCACTTTGCCCGTATCTGTTGCGATCGCTGAACGATCCTGTTTAAAACTGAAGATTATAAAAAGTTATTTAAGACCGCCCATCAGTTCAAAGCGGATCTCCAGAGACTCCTCAGTATTAAATGAAATTGATATTCACCAGATTATAAAAATATTTTTTCAACCGAAGGCACAAAAAGTGAATTTTTCATGAATTGGTAGTTTTATGCTTATACCTTCAGCTTTTCATGTTATTATACCAAAGATGTTTTTTATTTAATCAATTTAAGCAAACTTACCTTGTTTGTTTTCCTGTTGTTTCTGTAAGAATATTTAATATTTTTTGTTTTGTTACAATAAATGATTGTTTATTTTTATTTGGGTTGTTTTATTTAACAAGGCTTAATTTAATGACTTAAAAAAATGGCGTGTTTTTTGGGCACCACTAAAATGTTTGCACACAGGCGCCACCACATATCGGCGCGTCACTTAATGTATTTTACAAAAATCTAACCTACTGTTCATTAACTGTTGTTTTCTTTCGTAACTCCGTCTTCATTGAGAGCTGGATAATTGTTTAAATAATTATCCTATACATTTGCCTGTTGGAGTCCTTTCTGAGTGTACAGGGTCTTTCATTATATTTACGTGGCATTTGAAGCCTTTATTTTTGAAGACAAAAAAAATGTTTTATATTAAAATTGTAGATTTTTTTCCATATTATCTTTTGAAATTATCAGTAAAAAAAATTTCGCAATAAAAAAATTGAAAAATATAGGCAACTTCAACTTTTTCAAATGAAACAACCTGTATATTATGCGCTGCAATAAAAGATTTTTTTTTATTTTAAATACATATACACTGATGATATTTGGATAAATAATTTTTGGAATATTTTAGCGTAAAATATAAATAAATTGAAAAAAAAAATACATTAGTATCAAGAAAGCTATAAAAACAATATACCTAATTATTACGTGGCATTTGAAGCCTTTATTTTTGAAGACAAAAAAAATGTTTTATATTAAAATTGTAGATTTTTTTTCCAATTATCTTTTGAAATTATCAGTAAAAAATTATCGCAATAAAAAAATTGAAAATATAGGCAACCAACTTTTTTTAAATGAAAGAGCCTATATATTATGCGCTGCAATAAAAGATCTTTTTTTTTATTTTAAATACATATACACTGATGATATTTGGATAAATAATTTTTGGGAAATTTTAGCTTAAAATATAAATAAATTGAAAAAAAAATCATATTAGTAAAATCAAGAAAGCTATAAAAACAACATACCTAATTATTTTAATAAATTTGACGTCTCAATATTGTAAAAAGTTTAAGTTTATCATTTTAACTATTAAGAATAATTTGTATTGCTTTGTTGTCGATGGGCTATTCAGAAGAACAAAAAATCGCTATTGTGCGTCTTTTTTATGGTAACAATAATAATGTGACGACAGAGCAAAGAGAATATATCCTTAACAACGGGTACCATCTATAGATACTATTAAATACATAGTAAGAAAGTTTATTGAATGAAAAGGCTTAAAAATAAAGAAAGGACTGTAGCCCGAAATGAAAACAAAGATTGGATATACTCGTTTTTTCCAGGATAATTATTGGACTAGCACCAACTACTTTTAATAATTTTAGAAAATCCTGAACTATTAATCTCGGATGCGGCATCTGAACTTATTAAAACAGATTATAAAATTTATTCAGCCCTAAAATTTTACAAATCTCATTCTTATAAATTTATGTCCTCCGTCCAGAATATTTCTGAACAAAATATGCTGACCTGAGTATGCATTGGAAATATCTAAGTTTATGCAGCAGAATCCAGAGTTTTTAAAAGATTTTAAAAAGTACTACCATTTGTAGAGAAACAAAACAGGACCTATTGAACCATTAGTTATATTGCTGTTTCTTTTTGAATCACAGTCATCATTAAAAAAAATTCTGTTAATTAAATTTTAATGCCATGTTTACTTAAATAATTAGTGTTAATAAGTGTTAATAATGTGATTAAATAAAATTTATTACATGTAGAATTATAAAGTAAAAATGCTACTATAAAACGGATTCTAGTCATAGTTGGTTATAAAATCCAACAGCATCGAATCACTCTAATATAATTTATAGTAATTTATGGTTATACAGCTTCATCCCATTATTTATGGCTAAATATTGACATGGCGTGATCTATTGATGCTGAACAACGGTATTGAAGTAACTTATTGGTAAAACTAAAAAACTCCATGCTATTGTTCGACTGAATTTTCATTGTTTTTTCTTTTTGCTTATAATTGGTATGAGTTGGCATTTACCGATTTGCCTGCCTAATTAAAATGCTAGAGTTTTGCTTTTACGGCTTCTACAAGGAATTTACGCTATACTTATATTAGGAAACATCATTAATGATTTTCCTAGGAATAACAGTTTTAAAAATATAGGATAAATTACTCTTGTAATTAACTTTCATTGAATGTTCCCATTTTACACAATTTTATAGGATATCTCCGTAATTGTTAGTGTTATCAAAACAGTAATACAGGCATAATGTGCTCTTTTAATTCAAACTTAAAAGGGTAAAATTAAAATTTTCGCTCGCTTAAGTGATAAGGGAGCAAATGAATTAATTGTCTATTTAAAAAATGACCTTATATTTTTTTAGTTAAAAGAGATACAGAAAAAGTTTTTTATAAAAGTTTCATCATCATGTTTTAAGCTTTTTGATCAAGCATAAACTTCTTAGTATCAGGCAATTTGCATTTCAGCAGGATTTGAGCACTAAATATGCCATTTTTTCGCTTCTTGAGGACATTTTTCTGAGGCTTAATGATGGAGAAGGGGCAGCTGTAGTGTTTTGTGATTTGTCAAAGGCGTTTGATTGTGTGAATCATGAAACATTGCTTTGGAAACTTAAAGTATATGGTTTTAAGAGGCACGTCGTTAAAGTAGTTTAAGCCATATTTGTTCGGCCGTTGCCAGACGGTATTCTTCAAAAATAAGCATTCTGCAATTAATCAGATATCCTCAGGGGTGTTCCAGGGCTTTGTTCTTGGCCCCTTGTTATTTCTTCCATATGTAAATGATCAAAATTAGATATTACAGGTTTAGTTACAATGTTTGCTGACGACATCATACTGTTTTGGCACCATTATATTAGATTAAATTAGATTATTTGAGCGGAGATGGCAAAAATGACTTCCACCCCTGCAACCTTGCCAGATTTATTGTGGTTTCTCCTGTCATTCTTAAGAGTACCTTGTCCAGGCCCGTCTTCTTAACAAGACTCCAGAGTCTTGACACTGGCCATTCCATATATCTTGCCGGTTTTGGCTTTTCCTCACCAAGCCTAGTAAACCTAAGCCTACATAGTGCTTCACAGTGGCACCACACATGTACGGCTGTTTCTTCAACCTCCTGGCAGAACCTACCCATGCTATTCTCCACCAGGCCTATTTTTTCCAGGTGCTTGTTGAGTTTGCAATGTCCTGTTAGTTGACCTACCGTTATCCTTACGACTTTACGACTGTGGCTCAGTAGGTCTGAGGTAAACTTGGCCGAGCAGGTCTTAATGAACTGCTTTGCCTGTCGTTGTCCTGGTGTTTGTAACCACCAGCTTTGAAACTCTCTGTCTACCCAGCTCTTGATAGATGCTTTAAGGAGGCCTGCCGAGATTCCACAGAATGGCTCAGGGCCTATCATTTCCATGGCTGATCCTCTTTTGGCTAGGTCGTCGGCCTCTTCATTACCTGGGTGGCCCTCGTGGCCTGGTACCCAGGCTACCGTAAGTTTGTTTGCCAAGCCGACGTTATCCAGGGCCTGTATACAGTCCCCCACTAGTTTGGAATTAACTTTTTAAGAACTGATGACCTTTAGGGCCGCTTGGCTGTCTAAATGACGATGTTTTTTCCTTTACTTCTTTTTTCTTAATCAGCACGGCACAATACATTATTGCTGCGATTTCCGCTTGGAAAACCGTGGCGTGCTGACCAAGACTTAAGGTTATCTTTTCTCTAGGCTTGTCTCCATAGATGCCAGCTCCTACTTTCTTGTTGGTCTTGGAGCCATCTGTATACCAGATATGATCGGCTTTGATTGGAGGGCCTTCTTTCCAGACCTCCCTATTTGGTATGACAATCCGAAAGTGTCTGTTGAAGATGAAACGAGGGGTTGGAAATGTCCGAGGGCATCTCAAACAATGAGCTGACCTCTTAGCTCCCTCTATTTCCCATCTTGAGATCCTTTTATGTCCTTTTATTGGATTTTGACCTTGTTTAAGTCTATAGAGTACCGCCTTTACTTCTCCCTGTATGTAAATGTGGAGTGGCGGCAGGTTTAGCAGCACTTCCAGAGCTGAGGTTGGGGTTTGGCACCATAGGGACGACGATAATTTGCAATATAACGTTAATAAAGATATTTTTAAAATAAAAAAATGTTGTGATGCAAATTATCTATCTTTTAACATTTTTAAGACCAATATTTTAACTTTTAAGTGTCAGCTTAATGCAGTACTGCTTGATAATGTGAATATAACAATCCACGGGTTTAAACGATCTGGACTTCAAAAAGATAAAGGTTAAAGTTTGAAGTCACATTGCAAGTTAAAAAACAAAAAGCTGTCATCTGTTGCCCCCCCTTTTTAAGGGGAAGGGTTTGCAGAGGAACTGGATGTGAGCTTGGTTAGAAATGTGTTTTTTACGCTTCTAGGTTCATATTTTCGGTATGGTATTTGTTTTGGGGCTCGTGCTCGATACCCTTTTAAAAGATGTCTTTGTTTGAAAAAAGAGCTCGAGAGTCATGTACCAAATTCGACGTAGAGATTCCTACAGACCCTTATTTCTAACTCATAGAATTTTGACACTCTCCTGCATTTTTATATTGAAGTCAGTGTATCTGGAAGAAAGAATAAAAATAGTTTCTTCTACTTCGCTGACTAAAAACTCTATAATTAATAACAGTAGAAAGCTGTTTAACCACCTTCCTGTGCGACTGAGACAGCTTACTGAGGAGAAAAAATATCGTGAAGGGGTTAAGAAACTGTTGGTTGAGAAAGTCTATTATGATACTAAAGAATTTTATGACGATATATTGAATTAGTGTTGTTCGTCCTTTTCTAAATTGTTTGTCATATTATATTAACACAGTACCTGACAATATTTTAGAGCGCTTTATATTTATTTTGTTATAGATAAGAACTTTGCTTTGTAAATGAGTATTTTATATTTTTTACACAATAAAGCTTTATTTTATTGGATTTCATTTAATGATTGTTAAATAATCGGCAAAATAAGTATACGGGATCAGTTAAAAAAATAAGCAATATCAAAAATAGCAATGATCTTTCCAAAAATATAGCACACCATGAATGATATTGGTTTTCTATGCGGTTTATTTAAACTTTATTACCTTAAATTATAGTAGGCTATAAAACAAAAGCTAATATCCTATAAAAGGATTGAAAATGGGACACTCTGTACAATAAAGTGTTGTAAATATTTAACCTACATTAGAGGTTTAATCTGGTTTCGCTGGCACTATCACCCTCATCAACATAACTACTTAACAAGCTGCTGGATGATCTTGGGAAACCGAAGATGTATGATTTCAATGACATAATTTAATATAATAGTAAATTTATGGCAAAATCTGAAAAACTTCAAAACTTAAAAATCTAAACAGTTAATAAAAATTTATCATAGGTAATACCATAAGTGGTGAGATTTGGCCAAAGGTTCATGAGAACGTAGCTCTAGTTATTTTGAGATACGAGTTAAATTTTAGAGTATTCAAAACCAGGAAAAAATTATCTGGCTCAAAATGTGAATACGAATGGTATTTGGTAAGACAAGTGCGCGAATGAAACAAAGTTAAAAGCATAATATTAATTAATTAACAATATAAAATAAAGTCGCTACAAAGCTAACAATGGACGACACGATTGATAAAACCGTAAACTACCGATTTTTTTAGTCAGTAACTTTTACCCTTTTATCCGATAGCAAATTTTGATTTTTGACATTTCAAATGGGATTATTTATACATGAGTGGAATTGTCATCTAAAAGTTTAAACGCTAAATAAATTAGTATAAATAAAAACTTAAGTATTAAAAGTACAAAGAGATCATTGAAATTTCTAATAATGTTATTAAACACGACCACGAGTTGTGCAACTTGATCTAGAGGCATATCTTCATCGATATCATCCACACCTTGAATATTGTATTCAGCATCAATGCCGTCTTCATGGAAGTGCAATGAAACTTCTTCTAAAGCAAGCAATAGCCAACAAGCAATAATCGGTGAATCTCCGAGATCGAGATTTTATTATTCATAATCGTAATAATATACGAACTTTTTCGGAAAATATTTTTCAAGTGTAAAATTTGTACTGCACAAAAGTATAAGAAATATATAAAAATCCTTGTTTTAATGGTTAAAAATTTTATTTTATTTTTTTCCTATTTCCAAAATTTCCCAAAATTTCCAGACACGTCCCCCAAATTTTTTAAAATTTCCATTTCCATGGAAAGATTTCCACTGGAAATATTTCCATTTACAAGACTAGCCATATCTCGAATAAGAGATTTTTTCTCTCCCCATTTATATACTCTCTGGTTAAAATGTGACGACAAAAACGAACATAAATTTAAAAAAAAAACGTGTATCCTATAGATAATGGCTGTTTTACAAAAAGTGTTTAATTAAATAGCGCCATTTATATAGTTTTTCTTTCAATTAATAATTACACATTGTCATTGTGTTCAGCTAATTACAGTAATAAAGTTATTCACGTGTCAGCACCTCCCAACTTTATCTATGTTAATCATCGGCAGAGCTTAAAAATTTAATGTTTAAATAAACCCATTAAACATGATAATGAAACAGCAAAACGCGTTCTTCTTGTCATCCATTAATATTACCTTAAAACAAAATATTAATTATTATTTTGTAAAAATCTGTTAAACATCTTTTGTATAATAATTAATGTATCCGTCGTCGCTTTAATAGATCTGATAATTAATATTCAGATTTAAAATTGATAAACTTAAAAATCTTTATTGTTGACTGCTAGTTTATCAAAAAACATTCTTTCGGTTTCTCGCCAGATGGATCCACTTTGGTCCTTCTGGCCTGTCAATTATACCCAAAAATGTACGTTCCACCATGAAAAGAACTGTCTTTACGGTACCCTTTCCTCATCTACGACATACTTTTACCGAACTTGCCCTTGAAGTAACCAAAACCACAGCATGAGAGCAAACTAAGGAATGGACCCGAAACAAACATGAGGAATACTGACCCAGCATCAGTAGAATATGACATGGAAAAGGCTTCATAAAGGGTCCATCCAAAAGAACAAAGAAAGAACTACTTAGACAAAGTAGAAAATAAATTTGCATAATATTAGGGCTGCTAACGGCACGTTAACCTAAGAGGACACCTACACAAGGCTCATACAATGGGGGGCCCTTGAGAATGTGCAAGAGGGGGGGGAAAAGCCCCATATACTGTGCGAAGGCAAAGGTTATTACAAAAGACAAGCATTATTTGGGACCGAAAGAAGCCCAAGGAAATTTAACCAACCAGTTCGGGTTTAAAACTTTAGAAGGAACAAGACTAAGGGGGAATTGGATAAAAGATAATGGAATTATCAACACAAAACCAAGAGGCTGCGCTGCCCGGGTAAAGCTAGACGGGAAAAAAAAAAAAAGGGGGACCCTTTTATTTGGCAAAGG
>JAHBCN010017253.1:0-18471 GCA_019359885.1 Listronotus oregonensis | reverse complement strand
AGTATTCAAAAATTCCTTTTACGGTATAGTATAAAATAAATAAAGTTGCTGAAAAATACCTGCAAAACTACAAAAAACGTAAAAACGACAATATTATTTTGTAGGTTAACTACAATTCGACGTTTTTCTCGCGGAACGCAAAACCCTAAGTGTCAAAAATCAAAGCTGTCACTTTGGTCCACCAAATACTTATGTGTTTACTCCAGAGAAAATGTACGCATGACATCATTTAGCCCTTGGACTTAAAACATTGGTCCATTCCGGGGGCCAACACTGACTACTTTTTTTTGGTGCGTAATCTGTGAAATTTCCCATTACTACTCGTTTTTTTTGTCTATTTTGTGGTATTTAAATTCCATTTTACAAAAAACTCTATGGAGGGTGGCACGCTTATTTATATTGGTTTCGTCTTCGTCTAGCTTCTTTTTCAGTTTACCCGGTGGGAATACCTCCGCTTTCATTAAAGGGAACAATATACAGGATGCCTAGATTGAGGATGCATGGGGATCTCAAAAACCCGAAGAGATACGAAGTCGGTTAAATTATGGCAAAGTTGCGCATTTAGGTGCCTAACAACATGCCTATTGGGAAAGTTGTAAAAATTCATTGGGAGATATCCAAAAAAAAACGAAATTTTCTGATTTCGTTTTTTTTTTTTCCTGGCGTTATTTAAAGAGATATGGAAAAACAAAAGACATTTTTTATGGCCACTTTTTAGGCTCTACAAAACAGTGTTGAGAGATTTTCCACGACGTTTCTTTTTTCGTTTATCAACTTTCTTTTTTAAAGGGGGAACCTGGGTTTTTTTTTTAAATTTTTTAAACCCCTTTTATCCCAATTACAAAAATGTAAAACCCTTTTAATATTTATTAAAAAATATGGAACACCCCTATAAGAAAAAGATGTGCAAATTGTCTAATTCTTTTTCTCTTATGGAAAATATGTTTATTTAACAGAAAAATATTAAGTGTTATACATCATTGAATTGAGATTAGAACTGCTTCAAAAAAAAAAATAAACAATTAAATGCCGGGTTTTTAAAAAAAATTTAAAATTGATGATTTAAAAAAAACGAAACTCCGTACGGAAAAGCTCTCAACGCTGTTTTTAAGGTTTTAAAAAATGGCCATAAAAATTTTTTTGTTTTTTTATATCTTTTAAAAAAACTCCCGAAAAAAAAAAAAAAACAAAATCGGCAAATTTCGGTTTTTTTTTCCCCCTTTTCCCCCAAATTTTCGGTTTCCCCTTTCTAAAAAAGGGATGTTGTTAAAAACCTAAAAAAGCGCAACGCCATAAATTTAAAAATTCGTATCTCTTACGGTTTTCCCCCATGCATTACCTTCTTATTAAGGCCTGATCACTATAATCTTAACGTGAGATTGAAAATCACTACGTTTTTTTCTCTTGTTCAATTCTTCTCCAATAATAATAATATCCCTTATCGATGATATTGGAGTTTTTGTAAGTAGACAGGTTTCTTTTAAAGCTTCTTGTTTAATTAGTCCTCTACTGATTAAAGTTTCATACACATTTTTCACAACCTGTTTTGCATCTAATGACACACCAATAACAATAGGTAATGAAATCGTTAAAAGTTTATTGAGATATTGTTCGTCAAAAGCCATTGCGATATACTTTGAGACAGACTATACCTAATGGTCAATACTCAAGAAATACCTGGCCCACCCCTGCCATTATGAAATAATGGGTTTACCCAATAACAATAGGTAATAAAATCGTTAAAGGTTTAAAAAAATTTTTTTTTTTCCCTTTTTTTTAACCCTTTTTAAAATTTTAAAATTTTTAAAAATTTTTCCCCTTTTTTTTTAAAAAAAAAATTTTTTTTAAAAAAAGGTTTTTTAAAAAAATTTTTTAAAAAAGGGAAAACTTAAAAACCCCCCCCCCCCCCCCTTTTTTTTTTTTTAAAATGGGGTTTTTTTTTAAAAAATTTTTTAAAGGAAAAATTTTTTAAAAAACCCCCCAAAACCAAGGGGGTTTTCCTTTAAAAAAATTTTTTAAAATTTTTTTTTTTCCCAAAAAAAAATTTTCCCCGGGTTAAATTCCCCCAAAAAAGGGGTTTTGAAAAAAAAATTTTAAAAAAAAGGTTTAAAATTAAAAAAAAAAAACCCCCGGGAATTAAAATTTTGGTTTTTTTTGGGGGAAACCCCCCCTTTTTAAAAAAATTTTTTTTGGGTTTTTAAAAAAAGGGCCCCCCCCAAAAATTTTTTTTCCCAAAAAAAAAAAAAATTTTTTTTGGGGTTTGCCAAAAAAAAAACCAAAATTTTGGGTTTTTTTAAATTTTTTTTTAAAAAATTTTTTTTTTTTTTTTTTTTGGGGCCCTTTTTTTGGCCCCTTTTTTTCCCTTTTTAAAAAAAAAAAAAACGAACAGGGTTAAATAAATACGGAAGAAATTTACGCGATGCCTTAAAAAATTCAGCGTTCCCAATAAATTTAGCAAAAGATAAATGGTGTTTTTAAAATCCTACGAAATTATAAACATTTTTTTAAAATTTGGGGTTTAAATTTTTTTTTCCCCCGGGCCATTGCGCATTTATTTTTTCTGAAAACCCATTTTGGCAATTAAATTTTTTTTTTGGGGGCCCCAACATAAATGATAAAAAATTACTAGTCCCCCCCGGGGGGGGTTTTGGGGACAAAAAATTTTATATGTATTTAATTAAAAATTGTTTTGGTATTAGTTTTGGTAATTACCTTTGGGGTTTTAAAATTTTTGATTTTTTTTCTAATTCTTAAAAATTTTCAAAAAATTGGTAAAAATAAACTGGATCCCCCGTAAAAAAAAAAAATTTTTTTTTATTTATGTTTTATTTTTTTAAAATTTTTGGGACTTAATGTATTTTTTTTTTATATACCCGATATATTTTGGAAAAAAAGACGCTTTTTTTTTTTTAAAATAAATTTAAAAAAATAATATTCTTTAAGAAAATGGGTTTGGGTAATCCCCAAATTTAAAAAAATCATTGACATAAAAGTAGTTTTTAAAAAGTATGCAAATTTTTTTTTTTTTGTCAAAAGGGGCAACGGTGGCATCATTCCTTACTGACCAGTGTTGCCAATTTAAAAAAATTTACCCCCCCTAAAGCCCCAATAAAAATTTAAAAAAATCCCCACAATTAGGGGGAAAATTTCCCCCCAAAAAAATTGTTTTGGTATTTGTCTCGAAAGTTGCCCCCCTATTTTGCCAAATTTGGTATAGGGGGGTTTTTTTTGGGGGGCTGGGTTAAAAACCCAAAAAAAAAATTTTTTTTTGGGAACTTTTTTTCGAGATTTCATCTAAAAGGGAAAAACAAACCTTATTTACACTATTCCTCTACCCCTTTTCCAGATTTCTTGTTTTTTTCCTAAATTGGCACACAATATTTCACAAACACAAAAAATTTTTTTTTTTTATTTTACATTTTTTTTTCCGTTTAATTGCAAACCTCCACTTTCCCCGCCGCAAAGTGGCCGCAACCATGTATACACTGGGGAATTTTTTAACAAAAGGCCCCTGCCTTTGAACTTGAAACTTCGCAATTTAATTGAAAAAAGGTAAAATAAATAAAAATACGGGGGTTTTAAAAAGGGGGTTTTTTTTAAAAAAATTTTGCCGCTTTGTAAAAAGTCAAAATTGTTTAAAAAAAGAAGGGGGTTTAGTAAGAATGAGGTTATTTGATTTTCACTTTGATGATAATTCTCGATAAAAACGTTCCCCAAAAAAATTTTTTTTTCAGATTTGTAATCACCCAAAAAAAAAAACCCCCTCCCCCCTATGGTCAAAATGGGAAAAACCCAATAACCATTTTTTGTTACTATGGGGTAAATTGGTGTAATTGGAAGTGTTTGAGCTATTTTTGCTTCCTTTCTTGGAATATCGAATATTGAAACATTCAGTGTCGGAGGTCGCAGGTTTTATCTTTACTTTTAAGTATTTTGTTTTTTTAAGTTTGGTGTTGTGTGATTTTGAATAATTTTTTTTTTCCCAAGTAAAAAAATTTTTTTTAAAAATTTTTAAATTTTTTGTCTATTATTTTTTACAGTAAGTTTTAGTTATACAGGGTGTCCCAAAAATGAATATGTTGGCTAGATTGGACTATCCTAGGGCCTATACTATTACACCTTTTTTTTGCTTAATTTAACATTTAAAACAATAAATTTTTAAAAATTAAAAAAAAATCCCAAAAAAAACCCTTAAAAATATAGCATCCCAAAAAAAAACCCATTTCATTTTTTTTACACAATATTTAAAATAACGGTATACTTTTTTAGGATCTTGTGCATTAGTTTTTTCCCAAATCAGTGACGTGGCACTGACAAAAATTAATTAAAATTTATATTTATACAAACGATTTTTAAAAGATACTTTTTTTAAAAAAAACCAATTTTTCCTAAAAAATTTTAGAAAGTGTTGTTTTTTTTTAAAATTTTAACATTGTTGTGCTATATTTAAAAAATATAACAGGGATTAACAATAAAATAGGGTTATACAGGGGGGTCCGGAAAAAACCGTTTAAATAATACTAGAGGTAATTCTACATGTTAAATTAAAAGAAAGTTCATATAAACATAGGTACGCAAATGCATCATAAGGTTGCCATGGCGATTCAAAGATTGCACCGGGAAAATAAGTTTTAATTTATACCCGGAACCCTTTAGATAATTTTAATTTTGGATTTTAAATTTTTTTTGGAAAATACTTTTCGGGTTTTTAAAAAATTATTTTAATCAGGGGCGTACCGACAGAGGACGCCTCCTTTTAAAATTTTTTTACATTTTTATTAAACGTCATATTAAATGTCTACATCAAAGTAGGCTTGGGGTTTTAAAAAAATAATTAAGTAAAAACACTAAAAAGTACCTACTTTTAAAAAAAACCCCCTATGCCAAAATTCAGATCCCCAAACGGTTTCAAAAAACCCATATCGGGTGGCAAAATTACATACTATACTATTACTCAGGGGCAACGGCGACAGAGGTTGCTCTGAATCGCAATATAGATTGTAGTAACCAATACGCGCAAATTTTCGCTTCATAATATACTACGGCCCGGAGCGGCGGTTAAAAATGTTATGTAAAATGCTAAGTATGCATGTTTTAATAGTGTAAAAATGTGTTGGATTATTATGAACTCTTAATAATATTATTATTTATTGTTTTTTAAAACGTTTTTATGGTACCCTATTTATCACGTCCATTGTTATCATAATTAAAATAAAAAATATATAATATTGATTTAAGTAATTCACAATGCCGTAGTTATTGATATTTATCTTTGTTAAACTGTTTTGTTGCCAAATTGATCGGTCATACTTTATAATGTATTTCTATTATGACATTATTTTTAAAAATTATTATATCTACATAAATCACGACTTATTATTGAAATTGATACTATCTTTAACATAACCTTAATACAAACAAAAATTAACAAACTTTGCAACTATGAAAGCCGAGTAGAATTATTTTGCTCTTATGCTGATTTTTGGACAATACTTCAGGTGTATGCACCACTTTACCGACAAAGATGGCCATTTCGCGAGCGAATAAGCGATGTTAGCGCCGCGGTTTAAAGCATAAAGGCCCCCACAGACTACGGTTATTTTCATCCATTCGTATCGCGGCGATACAGAACGGCGTGTTGAATCGTCGAACTGTTTTGCCCACACATTACAGGTAATTTGGACAGTTTTTTGTGCGTTCTACGGTTACGTCATGAAGAGAAAGCATTTTAAATAAAAATAACAAGTATGAACATGTGCCGCTATTCCCTTGGCTTCACCTAAGCAAAAAAAATCCGTCAATTTTAAATAAAACCCCTAAAATTATCAGTAGGAATGCTACAAGTCGAACCGTCGTTCCAAAAATCAAGCGCCGCCGCCGGCAGAAATTTTTTTCGACGATACGGCACGACGGTTTTGCCCCACAGACATCGGTTTTTGGGATATTTTACACGCCGTTCTGTATCGCGGCGATACGAATGGATGAAAATAACCGTAGTCTGTGGGGACCTTAATAGTCTAATAGGGTAAAATAAATAGTCAGTTGGTCAGTTGATTTTGGATTCTCGGTGACGCATGACGTCTTATTACACGCATTTAGTCCTTATAAAACATCGTAAATATTAGGGCGTTAAAATGGAGGAATGTCTAAGTCGTCTAAAAAACCTTCTGCAAGTGGAAGATATTATACCGAGCTACGACTATGTAGATTTAAACAATTATTCCTTAAATTTTCGGTCAGAAAAAGTAGTGAATATTCCTTGCGACAAATGGGTAGATGAGTGGATTTGTCGTTTTAGTAAGGGAACGAACACTAATTGGATCGTCAGATCTACATTTCCCAATTTACAAAGATTTGATTATAAAAAAATCTACGTGTGTCAACATTCTAACTTTCACAAAGTGAAAGAGCTAAAGAAAAGCGACAATAGAGTTAGAGGTAGAGACTGCAAAAGCTACTGAAAGAGGGATTTAACATCGTTACCTCAGAAAGTGATGATAAATTACTTTATACGGTAGATACGGATATCGGAATGTGTAATTGTATTGCTGGACAAGGAGGGCGCTTCTATAAGAATATGTGTGTCGTAGAGAAGAATTTTAATCTCTAGACTATAATATGCACTCCTCTATTATCCGCTAATGATAAAAAAAATTTGGCCAAATTAGCGATGGGGGATAATATTGATGAAATGTTTTTTGATGACATGATGGATACGTCTATTAATGAGGGCACCAAAGAACCATCTAACTGTGAAGCACCTAGTAATGGTTTTTTTTTTCAAGAAATGGCATATGTTAGCAATTCAACTACTTCTCTTGCAGTAGCTGAAAACCTTTTCAACTAAAAAAAAAAGAAGCCTTGGAAGCAAAAAAAATTTTTCAAATATTATTGAAGTGGTTTAAAAAAATTTATCAAACCAAAAACATTATCGTTTGACTAAATAAATGTTTTAAAAAAAATTTAAAAATCCTACAGAACTATTACATGCGTTTCACGTTCACGTTTCAACCGACATCATTTGTAGGCCACAAAAAGACCTGGCCTCACGTCTGGTTCCAAAGGATTCAGGCTGAAAGGCCCGCCAAAAATGAAAATCTTAATAGGAAACGCAAAGCCTCAAGATCCCAAAAGGGGGGTCCTTGTTAATAGACGTAGTGCTAAAAACCCCCAATGTATAGGTATTTTATTTTATTCTGTTTTATCTTCATAATTTTATTTTATATCGACTATGCCCCTTTTTTTTTAAAAATTTAAAGTTGTGTTATTTATATGAGTTTATTTTCTTTTATTATAAGCACAATATAATAAGTACATCACGTATTTATAAAAAGTGTATTTTTTTGTAATAATTAGAAAAATTAAATACTAAATAAAATTGTTTGATTTCCACTTTAATTCTAAGAATTTAAAATATACAACTGTGATACAACCTACATTTGAGAACTCTGACAATACTTCCCCCTACGTACCTCTGAAATAACTCGCTCGTAATGTAAGTAGTACTTATCTGTCAAAACCTTATTATGCTTTTGTTATTATAAAGTTATAAGGGAGTAAGGTTAAAGCAGGTATTGTATCAATACAATAATTTATAATAGTTCAGGACATTAAACAAAACAAATCTGTCTCAGGATTTTATGCAGGCAATAAAACCCCCATTTAAATACCTTTGTAGTAGTACCCATCCAAAGAATTTCAACACTTTTTCATAGTGATACATTATGCTATACAGCATTTTATATAATATTTTTAACCTCCGCTCTGGGCTGTAGTATATTATGAATTCGCGCGTATTCGTCACTACAATCTATACTACGACTCAGAGCAACCTCTATCGCCGGTACTCTGAGTAGTAGTATAGTATGTAATTACGCATCCCGGTGCAATCTTTGAATCGCTGTTGCAACCTTATGACGCATTTGCGTACCTATGTTTATATAATCTTTTCTTCACAATTTAAGATGTTGATTTACCCCTAGAATTATTTGATCGA
This sequence comes from Listronotus oregonensis, assembly GCA_019359885.1. NCBI lineage: Eukaryota > Metazoa > Arthropoda > Insecta > Coleoptera > Curculionidae > Listronotus > Listronotus oregonensis. Next base: position 10,475 of record JAHBCN010017253.1, on the reverse strand, counting down.
TATTTTTGGACGCCCTGTATATTAGAAAAACACTAACAATGTATTGCAGCTATGTATAACTAAAATTTGGATCCTTATATGGATGGGTGATAAAAAATTAAAAAAATTTAAGATAAATAGCAAAATAGCTGCAATTTAAAACACAAATTAATATGCTGTCAAAGTCTAGCGTTAAGTGCTGATTAAAATAAAATAATCGCTAATATAAATATTTTGATCATAAAGGTTTAACGTAAGGGTGAGAATGCAATGCATTTAAATTAGTATAAACGCTAGACCAGTTTTTCCCAAAGGGGGATAACCCCCCTTTTACCAAAGGGGGGGGGAAACCCAAAAAAAACGTATTGATTTGGGGGGGGGATTATTTGTAACTTCACATTAAATTTTTAAAAAAGCATTAAAATTTAAAACCTTTTCATTACAAAACCATTTATTATTATTTTTTTACCTATTTTATTTATAAAAAGATTTAAAATATATTTATTTAAATTTTTAATGCTTACAACGTTATTTATATGTTAAGATATTTAGAAAAGGGATCAAACACTGAAAAAATTTTGTGTCTTCAAGGGTCGCAGGTGAGGTGCCCACCTCCGAAGACACGTGTTAAAAATATGTATATATTGTTGCGGTCAAGCAGAGCACTTGCCAAACGCGGATTTTTTTTATGTACCTAATCTAGTAAAATTAAAGAAAAAATAAAATTAAACTTAGAATGTTTAATTATAATTCACGTTTGGCGCAAACAAATATTGTACGATTTATTTGTGCAATCCTGTATTTTAGTCCAACGTTCGTCGGTCCGTGTTTGCGGAGTGCAGGTGCCCAAATACACAGCCGCGGCTCGCGAATGTCCGGCGATTGACTAGAGGTGTGTTGTTCGCGAAAGATTCGTTCAAAAAGAACAAACGTTTATGACCCACTTGCTCGATCGCTCTGCGATGAATAACGAACCTAGTTTTGATTCGTTTCATTCATAAGGTCACTAAGTTAGAATCGGACTCGAACTCGAAGTTTCGGTAATTCGGCCTTTTATGACGACAAATCGGTCGTTTTCGTGGTACGATCTGACAAGTGGCGAGCCAGAGGTATATTAGGCAAACAATTTATGCGTACTCGTATTGTCGGTTTGAATCAGTTTTGGCTATATACCTATTTGGCAATTAAAAGAACTTTTTTCTTTGTTTTTACTATTCTTTTTTAACAAAGACTTAATTTGGGGGGTCATTTGTAGGTTTTATTGATTATGTTTTTGAAAGTTTTATTCCAAATTTATTTTTTAAAATATTAATTTGACCAAAATAAAAAAAAAAATAATTTCTTTATTTAAGAAAACTATCACATTTTTTGTGGAATTTAAAAACCCACCGAGTCCGACCGGCATCATAATAAAATGAATGGGTTTCGATCGAATCTTTTTAAGGTGAAAAAAGAATTGATTCAAAAAAATTCGAACTTTCCCTAGACGTGACGCCGCATGCACGCATCGCACCCCCCGCCCTCCCGCCACTCCGCCCGCTACCCCGATACTCTTTAAAATTGTAAAGTTGAATTAAATTGCTCAAGGTTTATAATTTTAAATAAAAGATACTCTTAATATTGTAAAGTTGCATTAATAGTGCTCTCTCCGGTAAGAAATTGTCGTTTTGAATATAAGTTTAATTAAATTCCAGGCGAGACTAATATGTTATTGATATTTTTAAGGTGAAAAAAAAAAAAGGGGGGGCTACAAAATAACTGATTTTCAAAGTGGGCGTTAGACAAAATAAGTTTGGGAACCTCTGCGCTAGACTTTTGACAAAATATTAACTTATTGTGTTTGAGAATTTCAGGTATTTATTTTCGCCAATTTTTATTTTTTAATTTGGATTGTAGTTAAATTAAATGCATTTTATAGTTACTAAAAATAAATTTAAATTATCTTTATTGTAGCGTATAACAAAAAAGAGGCTTTTAAAACGAATCCATAAATAAAGTTTTTCCAAATAATGGATAAAACATTTTCCTTACAACATTTTTTTTTTATTTTTAAATTGGTATCCAATAAATTAATTTATTTTATTTCAACACCATAAATTTCACTTTTGAGTCATGTCTAACCTTGTTATTAGATACAAAAATGGAAATATATGAGCTACGACGACAAAGTTTCACACACAAATCACTATACCTACGACATAAAAAAATCAAAATATTCAACAGGATACTATTTTTAAGGTCAGTCTGCTTTCGATAAGGTCAATCGACCTTGTCGGTGAACGGGTCTATATTATCAAACTAGGCCCAAGTGGTGCCATCTGAGAAACATAACAAACATAATAAATCTGTCACAAGAATAAAAATATATCTTTATTTACGTTTAAACTGACTAAGGGGTCAGTGTCTTTACTGCATTACAGGATTCAAATAGGGATTGACTGACATTGCCAAATAGGCTTAAAAATAATCAGTTGCAGAAAACCAGCAAAATACTCACCAGACAATGCACTGTAAATAAATTCTCATTAAGAAATGAGAAAGCAACTTTGAAGTTTTTACCCTTTTGCTGAGCTTCAAATCCTTGTCGCAAACAAACTTGTTTACCAATTCTTGTCAGTTAATTTCAATGACTCATCAGCTGTCGTTTCCTTTAACACCAAGACAAATCTTTTCTATTAATTGCAATTTATTTTTATCCTTGTATCAAAGTACTGTAAAGGCACATATATTTTATAAATCCAACCAATTCAGTAATATAGTAACAAAATTTTGTTACTACAGTATGTTCTTTGGGAAGGTTAATATTTTAACTTTGTATTCTAGGAGCAGAAAATAATTAAAAGTATTTATTTGTTATATTACCAATTTGCTAAACTTTACGAACTTGAAGTTTTGAAAATGACTTTTTTTAAATGACGTTCATCCACATACTCCTCGAACGATAGTCTGTAATGGGACCGTGTTGGGAACGGAAAAGCCCGATAATCTGGATGGCAATAGGCGTTTTTCATGATTTTTTTTATTAGCTTATTGCAAAGCCACATGAAAATAAAGGCCAATAATATTTTTTCCCGATTTTTTTGGCCTCCGGAAACGCCTTAAAAATAAATTTTAAGTTTGAATTTTGTAGGCCCGTGACGTCACGCCCCTAAATTTTCTATTGGTGGAATTTCTGCTTTGTTGTCAGCTTTTTGTTATTCGATACGCCTGTCATCAAATATCGATATGCGCAACATCTACAAAGTTGGCGTTGCCTGTCAATTGTCATATTGTCAATGTCAACCTGTATAACCTGTAACCTCTAATATTTATTAATAATTTCTAATTTGTAAATACTGTGTGTTCTTTCCAAATATTTCAATTTATTACTATAGTTACTATTATCGCCAAACTTTCCTTGATATGAACCCTTTTTACGAGTAAATTTCCGTTATTTTATTCAAAATGAAAAAGTGTATTGTTATTATTTGCGAAACCAGAAGCCGGCCGAGTTTAGGATCTTCAAAAATATTCTTTTCTCTTCCAAAACAAGACGATAGGAGAAAAGCCTGGTGTGCTGCTGGGGGTATTGAGAAAACCATTTTGATGTAAGTTTTTATGTTTTATTCCAATTGAAACTATTTAGGTAGTCTGGCTGTGTTTTAGTGTAAAGTCTAAAAAGCAATTCGCATTTTAGCATTTCGTTAAAATCGATACAATTGTCGATATCGATAGTTCCTAAACAGACTTGGCATCCATGTTGAATTTGATTGGTTAGGGGAGTGGCGGGCTATTTAAATTACAATGATAATTAAACCTTAAATACAAAAGTAAGGGGTTTGTATTTTTCCGTGTTATTTAGCAGGTTTTGCTTAATTGTGTTTCTACTTTTAATTTTTACACACAACATTATCAATATCAATTGAGTGAAAATACCCTATTAGCCGGGAATTTATCTCCGCAAATTGTAGTCAAGTTATCGGAAAAGTTGTCAAGTATAAAGTTGTAAGAAAATTGGCAGTAAATTTTTGACAACTTGAGGAAATCTTGTTTACGAAAAATTATGGTGCAAGTTATTGTCGACAAATTGTACAGTATTTGGCTGCAAGTGTTGCTGACAATTTCCATGCCATTTGCGGTGGTAGATTGTCAACAACATGTAAGCAAACTGGACTCAGTAACAAGTTGTCGTTAACTTAACGTAAAATTGGTAACTTTTTGTTCAGTTACACTGGCTATTTGAGAGGCGAATGTTATTCTCAACTCACAGGCATAAATTAAAAAACTTTTGCGGCTTGCCGAAACCAGGGGGACAGCAATTCGCGATAAATATTGTCTTTAAGTTTTAGTATGGTTCGATTTTTTCCAATAAACACATGAGGTAAGCTGGATCTAGGGGGCATTTAAGCCTTTAAATCTTTATATCAATTTTTACCGAAGTTTTTAAAATATTATATATTCCTTTTTGATGAAACCATGTACTTTATAAGATCCCTTTTTACAATGAGGTCAAAAAAGTTTATATAAAATTTTTGTCCATTTAGAATTAACTGTGACTGCATGACCATTAACATTCAGACTTATTATGCAACTGGTTGAACTGTGCAAGCATCTAGTAAATATTAATAGTTAATTTGTTTAAAATACTTAATACATAGGACATATTATGGAAGAAAATGGCAAATTGACCACCATTTTTTAGCCTTTTTAAAAATTAAATTTGGACAAAAATGCTTGGGATTGTTGCATCCCTTAAAAATTGTCTTTAATAAAACTTAATGTGTTTATTCTGATCTTGAAACTTGTTTTTTAAAACCGTTTAATTTTTTTATTTAATTTACTTTTTTTTATTATAGGATCAATAATATAGGAAAAAAATTAATAATATAACTTGTAATACACCCAATTATCAAATTAAAATGTGTAGCTTTTTCTTATATTTGTGATAAAAAACAATAATTAGTTATTAGCCAGTGACTATGCCACTAAGAATCATTTTTTTTAAAGTGTCTGACTATACACTAAAAATATTTATTTTTTTAAAAAACAACTTATTCTTAGATTATTTTTAGGTCCTACCAGATAAACTAAGTTTTAAACAATTTGGCTTAATTACAATTTTTTTGTCAGGACTGATATAAAATTTTGCGAACGTATTTTTGAGACACCCTATATACTTCCCTTTAACCAATGCATACAGTGTTTTCCAAATTCCCATGTATTGGTAATCGGGAACCATTAGAGCTACAGTGTTGGTTAAATTGGGAAAGTTTTAGACAATTTAATTGAAAAATTAATTCTCTTTCAGATTTTATTTATTTTTTATGGTTTTTGAGATAATTGGGAAAAAACCAAAATGGTGCATTTTTAACGGCCTGTATAAACTAAACTTTACGATTTTAAGATTACTACATTATTGGAACATTTTTTTTAAGAATTTAATTTAAAAAAAAAAATTTTTTTTTTTAAACTTTATTTGTTTTTGAGATATTTACCCAAATTTTGGATTTTCATACGGACGCCATATTGGATTTTTCTTTTTTAAAAAAGAGTTTTAAGAGTTTTTAAATTCAATCTGCTTTCAGATTTATTTATTTTTATGGTTTTGAGATAATTAAAAACCAAAATGGTTTTTTATTTTTGCCTGTAGCTCGCAAACTCTACTTTACGGTTTTAAGATTACTACATTATAAAACATTTTTTAAGAAAAATTTTAAATTTAAAAGTAATATTTTAAACTTTATTTGTTTTTGAGATATTTACCCAAACTTTGATTTTCATAGACGCCATATTGTTTTTTCTTTTTAAAAGACCCTTTGGTTTTATTAAATTCAATCTGCTTTCAGATTTTATTTTTTTATGGTTTTTGAGATAATTAAAAAAACCAAAATGGTGCATTTTTAACTTTTGCCTGTAGCTCGAAATTTCAACTTTACGGTTTTAAGATTACTACATTATTGAACATTTTTTTAAGAAGAATTTAATTTAAGAAAAAAATTTTTTTTAAACTTTATTTGTTTTTGAGATATTTCCCCAAAATTTTTTGGATTTTAAACGGACCCATTTTGGGATTTTTCATTTTTAAAAAAGAGCTCTTCAAGACTTATTGATGTATCACAAGTCTAGATTTTGGGATTGTTAAGCTCAAAAAACGATAATTTTTGTTTATTTATATATTGACTAGACTGCGTAATGGCCGCCCCGTTTCATAAAAAACAAATGATACGCATCTTATAATTTAAATAATGTAAATGTCAAAATAAGCGTGCATCTTATTTCTCGTTTAGAAACGCCTTCAACAAAAATTCAAGTGGATATGCTAGAAATTTATTTTAAATCTAACAGAAATACAGAAGCTGCAGCACTTGCATACGAAGAACAATTTCCGGAGTATGGTTCTCTTTTCTTACGAATGGCTGTGGTTTTCCACATCTCCTAATATTGATCCGATTTAAAAAAAACGTTTGTTTTGTTAATGACCACATTCTTACAAGAAAGCTTTTATCTCTTGCCTAAAAAAAAACAAACAAATCCCCCCCTTTGAAGAAAATAAACTAACCAAAACTTTTTCGGGCTCAGGCTCGTGTGAATTTTGTTAATTCTAAAAAATTACTACTAATCAGAAAAAATTATGAGAGTTTTTAAATTAGTAGTTTTTTACCCCGTTAACAATAAATTTCTTTAACAATCATTTCTCCTAATTTAGCAGAACTTTTCATCTTAAATTTATATCGGATTTAACGTACAAGTTGAATAATAAGAGAAAACTAAATTTATCGACCACTATCTGCAATACACTTTGTTGGTAAATCCCATAATCTAATTAATCGCAATTTCGGGGGAAAATTTTTTTTTTGCAATTGGGCCAAAATTACGAATTTTTTATACACAAAAAGTTTTCCCCGATATTTTCCCTTTTTTTTCCCAAAAAATAAAAAACGCAAAAATTAATTTGGGGGTTAAAACCCGCTATTTTTTTCCATCTAAAACCCCAGGGGCCAAACTTTTTTTTTTTCGCCCCTTTATTTTGTCCCCTATCGCCCCCCTTTTCTCGGGAAAAAAAGGGAAACCCCCCCTTTATTTTTTTTTTCGAAAAAAAAACTGCCCAAAACCCGGGGTTTGAAAATTCGAACCAAAAATCGGGGCACGTTTAAAAACCGATTCGCAATTTAATGAGCGTCCAATGACAGATTTGAGGTAAAGCACTCATAAACCATGGCTTTGCCCATTTATTCTTTGTAATTAGAGTCTCTATATGCGTTTATTTTAAAAGGACATTGGAACTAAAAATATGTTTTTAGTTTTTCATGGTTTGAAAATGCACAAAAAACAAAGATGTCTGCCTATATCATGGGTGCAGCTGATTAAAAAAAAAAAAAAAATATTGTTACGTTGTTAAAATATGTTTAAATGGTCATCTTTAATAACACGGGATTCGAATTAGGGGCCACCTTCACCCATCTACCAACGGGGAAAAAAAATATTTTTCCCCCCGCTTATATTAGCTTAAAAGTATGTATCTACCTATGTAACGAAATTTTAATTTTTAAATTTTTACCAATTTAAAAAAGGGTTTTAAATTTTCAAATTTGCTTTTGGGGTCAGTGGCCGATACCAATACAATAATCTTATAATTATTCTACCAGGTTTTCGGGGTAAAAAAATATATATATAAATATATATATTATATATATATATATATATATATATATATATATATATATATATATATATATATATATATATATATATATATATATATATATATATATATATATATATATATATATATATATATATATATATATATATATATATATATATATATATATATATATATATATATATATTTTTTTTTTAACATTTTAATTTTCCCCGTTTTCCGCCATAATCAGGCTCTTTGATTAAGTTAAAATTTTTTGATGTTGTTTTGAGATTAAACATATAAGAAAATAAATTATAGTTAAAAAAATTTTATAGAAAAAGGGGGCTAAAAAGTAAAATAACTTTAAATAATTCAATTATAGTAAAAAAGCGTAGGGTTGATATTAAATCTTGAAAATTGCACCCCACGCTTTTTTACTATATTTGCATCATTAATTTTTTTTACTTTATATTGATTTGCAAAAAAAGCGTTTTTTTTTGGGTTTTTTAAATATAAATAAAGTTAAATAAAATCGGATAGGAATCATTCAAGAAGTCCCCCCCGAATACAACAAGGTTTTGGGGGAAAAATAAAGAGTTTTGGGGGAGGCAGTGTGAGGAAATCGAAGGAACTAAAGGGGGGAGCTAAAACTCCATAAGATTCTTTCGAAAGAACCTCAGCCATAAATATTTACTTTAAAAAAAAACCCAAAGGGGGTTCCCCAAGAACGGCAAATGAGACCATGGGGAAAAATACCGGGGGACACTTTCCGGGATGTAAAATAACCAACATGTCACGGGGAAATTTAAAAGTTCAGACCTAGGAAACCCAGGACACTGCTCCAGGGAAAGGGGAGGGCAAAATTAGGGGGAAAAAAGTAAAAAAAAAATTAAAGGGCGAAAAACCCCAAATTTAAACCTATAAATAGCCAGGAAGGGGTGGAAATCCAGTAATGCTCCAGAAAGGACCTTTTTCTACATAGATGTTTTTTTAAAAAAGGAGTCTAGCTCTGGGCTATATACCATTAACCTGGAGAAACAGGGGTTTCATTCATCCCCAAACCTGGAAAAAAACCCGGCAGATTGGGGGAAAAAATTTAAGACCAATTAGTTTAATTTCCGTTTGTGGGAAAAAACCTAGAGAAGTTGTTATTTGGGAAAAACAGGAGAAACCAATCCCCTTTAAAAAGGCATACGTGCATAAAACAGCAGGTAAGTCCACAGAAACAGCATTACAAGGGCTTGAAAAGGCAGAATATGCCTTTTAAAAAAAAGTATAATTTTAAGTGTCCTTCCGTTTCAGGTGGAGCGTTTGACAATACGTCCCTAACATCTATCTCAAACGCATCGAGGCGTAAAAAGGGTCGACGCAAAAAACTGGGGGGGGGCTGCATGCTTAAGAGATCAGTATATACCCAATTAAAAACCCCGTAGCTCGGGTTGACAAAGATATCCGCAAGGGGTTTTTAAAAACCCCCCAAAAATAAAAAAATTTAAGGTCCGAAGCTTGGGTTTTTAGGTTTTTTTCAGGTAAACGGTTCATTTTTTTGGGAAAAAGGGGTTTTTATGTCAAATCCTTTTAAAAGAATCGCAACCAAATTTGAACAGTGTAAACTTATGTTTTTTAGGTCGCTTTAATACGAATTTTGTGGTCATTTTTTCCCTAGCAAATTTGGTTACGATTTGACCTTAAAATTTTTGACCCCCCCCTGATTAAACCTGGGCCGGGGTTTAGCGACCCCAAAATTATAAGAATATCAGGGGGGTTTTTTAGACCTTTAATTTTTTACAATAACAATAGAGAATTTGTTTTTGATAGTTCAATTTTTCCCTGGGTGGAAGGCACAAAAAAATTTTTTGTTTCGCAAATTCCAAAATATTTTGAAAATAATTTAAAATTCTGAATTACCTGCTAAAACGCAAATATAATATATTAAAATAAGCCAAAGAAAAAATCACACTTCACAAAATACAAAAAATGTTTTCGGATCATGTTATTCGTCGATGATCCGCCATTATATTATCACTAAACGCTCATGTCGGGAAAATAATTACCGGCTTTTTCTCGCAGTGGCAATTGAAAATACCTTGAGCGATTCCATTTGTTATTTCTGAACGATAATATGTGACCTCATGGATGTCACAAATCGAATTTCTGAACGAATTTGTGATTACCTTAGTATAACCTTTACTTCCGGGTAATGATTTCCGAACGAAGCCCCAGGTGGTTCGGAAGTAGTCAAAGAAAGACCGTCTTTTTTATTTAAAATAAATTTTATGCCAGGGGAATTTTAAATTACCTATAGAGACCCCCCCAAGGGAAAAATTTTTTTAAATCCCAAGGAAAATTTTTAAAAAATAAAAAAAAAAATTTTTACAAATAAAAAAAACCATTTAATAAATTAAAGAGTTTCTTTATAGTCTAAGATTTAATCACGACAAACATTTATTGTTCCCAGTTCCTATATACTTAGTTCTAGCTACTGTATGTATTGGTTTGGGGGGTCCCCTCCCAAAAAATTTTTTAAAAAAAGGGTATTTTCCTTTTTAGCAGCACATAAAAAAATAAAACTACTTTCCCCGGGTTGCCAATAGTGAGATATTCCGTGGCATTAAAATATTAACTTAAAAAACAAATTTGTGGGAACTTGTTTTTATTAAAATTTTTTAAAAAAATTGACAAGGATTTTATAGTGCACAATCAATTGTAAAAACTAAGCATTTTGAATACGAACAAGTTTTTCTAAAAAAGAGGATATTTAAAGCATAATAAAAAAAAGTAGAACAATTTGTAGATTACATGTAGATTAATTGTTAAAGGAGAGAAAAAAAAAAAGAGTTTGTTATTTTTAAAAGGATGAAAAAAAATTTCA
>JAHBCN010017252.1:0-18492 GCA_019359885.1 Listronotus oregonensis | reverse complement strand
AATTCTTCTTTTCAGTAACTATTGATGTGTCCAACCTGAAATTTTTTATTCTACTCAAATTGCCCCCATGACTTATTTATCCTTGTTTTAACATTTCTCCGTCACCCATTTCCTTCTTCGGGAGTCGTTCTTCGCGGTGCCGGATCGGTTCCGTAAACCCGTGGGCCTCATTTTCCCGGTTTAGGGTTCGAGGACTCGACAACCCGGGCCGAAGAGGTCAGCGGACGCGTCAAAACATTCCCTTTTTTTAAATGAAAAGGGTTAAACTAAGGAAATTACACTATCGGGTGCAACAACTGTAACATGCTACTATTTTCTGTATAATTTTGTTAGAATTTATATCCCCCAAAACCGTATTTAATTTTTAGCAACGTGTCAAAAAAATCAGGGTGTTAAAAAAAGCCCGGCAAAAATTAATGGGGTGATTTTTCAGTTTTATTTTATAAAACACATTTCCCAAACCGATACGTCTCAAAAGGTTATTTTCAGGTACAGTGAAACACATATTAAGTCCGGTAAAAAAGTTTTCCCGGACTACGAGTAATTCTTTTGTTAATTTTTTTCATACCGTCTTCCCAAATTTTTTGGTACTAGCTGAGCATTGATTTTTGAAAAATTTCATCGGGAATCGATTTCCACCATTTTCCCTTCGTTTCGTAAATTTTTTACCAAAAATGATTTTAAAATAACACTAATTTTAAACCCGACTTTACTTCACGTGGGAAAAACCCCCCCCAAAATCGCCAAGTGCGAGTCGGAGTACGAACTCCTCATAAAAAATTTTGGGGACCTACCCCCCTTTTTTAAACGTTTTTTTAATTTTAAATTTTTTTTTACATTTTTTAAAAAATTACATTGATTAAAAAAAAATTAAACACCTTTTTTACTTAAATAACTTCATCAAAAACTATAAACATGCCCCGGCTTCACACGAGTAACATTTTTTTTTAAGCTTGTGTTAGTCACAATCAGTAAAAATGTAATATTCAAACGGGGGAAAAAAAAATTAAAATTTTAGTAGTTTTAAGTATTTTGTTACAAACATTCAAAAATACAAATCTTCTACTCTTTATAATATTATAGTATAGAATACAGTGTGTTAGGAAATTAAAATCCTTCATACCATTGTAGAAGTCTATTCTAATCCATGGACTTAGGTTTGACCATCAATCTAACAACTATATACCGGATATAATAAAAAAAATTTTCCCCACACAAAGTTAGCATACCCACAGCTTTGTATGAAAGTTCAAAATTTTTTTTTCTATTTCCAGTAGAATATGGTTTATTTGGGAAACTTAAAAGGGTAAACTTGAATTAAACTCATTTATTTATCTATACAGCATATTGTAAACTAAAATTTTTAAATTACAAATTTAAGCGATATAAAAATTATTATCGGGGCTATTCTTTTAAATATACAAATTTAACAAATTTTGATCTATACAATACTATAGATAAATGTTTACATTTAAACATAAATTATTTCGTTGACATCCGGGGGACATCCCCATGTATTTAAAAAGCTAGCCCCAATAATATTACCTTGTCATTGAGGGGCGCAACCAAAAATTTGATTCTACGGAGAGTTGAAAACGATCTTTACGCGGTACTACGCTGACGGGAGTGTAGCAAAATTTTTAATTTTTTATGTTTGGGTAAAAATTTTTACCCCGCCTCAATAAGATTAGTATCATCTGGTATGACCAAATTATTTTGAGATTTTTCCATTTGGTCACCCAGAGTGGATTCATTTAAAACTGGTTCAACCCTAAGCTGGGGTACATGTAAACGCTTTTTTTATTTTTACAATATTGATATCAAAATTCCTGTCAATTGGGATCGGTATAAAAACTTCCAAATAAAAGGGGTTGAGTTCTTCAGGAGGTAATCTGTCCTCAAATCATTAATAATTAAACCCTAATAGAGGTATGTATACTGTTTTCCCGAAAGTAGTTTTTACCGATTTTACCTCAAAAATTGGACCTTTTGGTTTTGTTTTGAAATTGCCCGTCGGTTTTTCAACATCCTCAGCTTTTTGGGGTTTCATCGTAATACTTCTATGACGTCCTTTTTATCAGCAGCCTATCGATGTCAATAGACAAATAAGCTTTACCGGTTACAACTAGTGAATTAGGGTTGTGGAATCCCAAAACGGTGGTCCCCCCTCTCGCTTTTACATTACAGTTGCGTTTCCTGTACATATCAACCAGTCTTCGTAAATTTTTAGTTTATCTTAGTACTGACAGTGTTTTCCAGTAAAAAATCCTAAAATCCGTTGCAAAGCAGACAATTATTAATTTTGTAAATATACGAAGCAGGTTTAAAATACGTTATTCTTTCAAAACATAAATTTCGACAGTACGAAATTAAATTTTTCAGTACGATGAGATGTTTACGGACGAGGCGACAAAGGAACAGTCTGAATTTTGAAACGAAAATTTTTGGGCTTATAACGTAAATTTTTAGTAGTAATAAGGGCCCTAACTGTAGTGTTAAGGGAAATATTGAATCTTTTAAAAAATTTTTTTGTTTGATAAAACAAAAATATGGTTTTTTTTTTTTATCTTATAAAGGGAAACAAAAAACAACGAAAACTTAAGAGACAAGAAAATTATATTATAAGTTGCTTTATCTCAGAAAAATATTGAATTTAATTGGAATTAGGGGCGTGCTTTTTGTCCAATAAAATTTGGTTAAGGTCCCCTTCGCGAACTGACCAATAATTTTAATCTGTTAGGGCCCTTTATTACTCAAACACGCTAGCAAACTTCAAAAAAAAAAGATCAAAAAATATCTGAATTATTTTTTAAAAACCGTTATACACCAGTTCTGGGACCTATGTTAAAGGAAATGATAAAACACCCCCCTTTTAAAATTGCCGAGGTTTTTTTAAAAGTCCTGATATTAATACAACTTTTTTTTAAATTTAAAACGTAAAATACTATAAATTAATTCCCAAAAAAATTTTTTTTTTAAAATTTTTTTTTTTTTTTTTTTATTTTAAAAAAAACTTAAAAAAATTTTTTGGAAAAAAAAAAAATTTGGTTTTTTTTAAAAATTTTTTTTTTGGGGGGGCCCTTTTTTTTTTAAAATTTTTTTTAAAAATTTTTTGGGGGGGGAAAAAAATTTTTTTTTGGGGGGGTTTTTTCCAAAACATTTTTTTAAAAAAAAATTTTTTTGGAAAAATTTTTTTAAAAAAAAAAAATTTTTTTCCCCCGGGGGTTTTTTTTTGGGTTTTCCCCCAAAAAAAATTTTAATTTTTTTTTTTTTTAAAATTTTTTTTTTTAAAAATTTTTTTCCATTAAAAAAAAAATTTTTTTTAAAAAAATTTTTTTTTTTTTTTAAAAAAAAATTTTTAAAAAATTTTTATTTTTTTTTTAAAAAAAAAAATTTTTTAAAAAAAATGGTTTTTTTTTAAAAAAAAAATTTTTTTTTTTTTCCCCTTTCTTAAAACCCCCAAAAAAAAAATTTTTTTAAAAATTTTTTTTTTTCCCCAAAAAAAAAAAAAATTTTTTTTTTTTTTTAAAAATTTTTTTAAAAAAATTTTTAAAAAAAATTTTTAAAAAATTTTTTTTAAAAAAAAAAAAAATTTTTTAAAATTTTAAAATATTTTTAATTTAAAAATTTTTAAAAAAAAAATTTTTTTTTTTAAAAATTTTTTTTTTTTTTAAAAAAATTTAAAAAAAAAAAAATTTTTTTAAAATTAAAAAAAAATTTTGGGGTTTTTTTAAAAAAAATTTTGGTAAAAATTTTTTTTTGGGTTTTTTAAAAAACAAAAACTTTTTTTTTGGGGGGGTTTTTAAAATTGGGGGGGGTTTTTTTTTTTTTTTTTTAAAAAATTTTTTTTTTTTTTAAAAGGGGCCCCCAAAGGGGGGCCCCCCAAAAAGAGTGAAACATGTAAAAAGGTTGGTAAACCAAATTTCAAAGCCAATTTTAAAAAATGAAGTGTCAACTATGGGGGTTATTTTTTCAAAAGTAATTAAGGGGTTAAGGGGGGACCTAAAAATTTTATTAAATAAATTAAATTTTATATTAAATATTTTTTTTTTTTTATTTTTTTAAAATATTTAGGGGGGTTTTTTTAAATAAAAAAAAAAATATATAAAATATATATTATATATATATATATATATATATATATATATATATATATATATAAAATATATATATATATATATATATATATATATATATATATATATATATATATATATATATATATATATATATATATATATATATATATATATATATATATATATATATATTTCGCATATTTTTTTCTTCCTTCCAAAAAATTGACAAATAGATCTCAAAAAACCCAAAAAACCATTTGCTTTTAAAAATTAAATAGATAAATTTGATTTAATTCATTTAATAATCTAAAAATAATATTTTGTTTGGGTTTAACTAATAAGTGCTTAAGTCCACAAGAGCTCTATTTGCTCATATTTTTTTAAAAAAAAACCATGTACGAGCAACATTATCCAAAAACTCAATTGGCGTAACTAAACAACAGTCTTAGAAGAGATAAAGGTCTATAATTAGAGGAGAGAATGTTAGATCTTTTTTGGGAATAATTTAAGGACGCGTGGTCCTCCAGCTCTCCAGAAAAAATACCAGTGTTATAAAAAAGGAGGCGAGTTAAAATAGGTGCAAGTTTGGGAGCACATTTTTCGAATATAAAGGGTTTTTTGGTGTTAAGAAAAAAAGGGATAGACTTGATCTAATATAAACACAGTCAATGGAAAGAAGTAGCAATGCAAAAAAACCTGCCGCTAATTGGGAGTTATTTTTAGTGATCCTTACAATGATGGCACAAAGGTAGTAATGAAAAATATATATTTGAAAATATTTCCGGAAATATATATTTGGAAATATTTCCGGAAATATATGGAAATATTGAAGATATAGAATTAAAAACTACAAAACTCAAAAAACTTAACATTATAATTTTATCATAGGTTATACTATAAATGGTTTGATTTGGCCGGATATTCAGCAAACCTAGTTCGAGTGACTTTGAGAAACAGTTAAATTTCCAAGTATTTTAAACCTTAAAAAATATCTGGCTCAAAATCTAAGGACGAATGGTAGGTAAAACAATTGCCGAATGAAACAAAGTTAAAAGAAAATATTAATTAATCAACAAATTTAAATCAATCCTACTAAAGGTAACAATGGACGACACGATTGATAGAACCTTAAACTTTACCGATTTTTAGCCAGAAACTTTTTTCTTTATCCAATGGAAAATATCGAATTTTGACATTTCAAATGGGGTTATTTATAACCATTAAAATAAAAAAAATTTAAGTATTAAAAATACAAAAAAAACAGTGATATTTTAAAAAGAAGTAATAACACACGAACGGGACACAAGTTGTGCAACTTGACCCAAAGAAGGCATATCTTCGATATCATCCACACCAAATATTTAATTTTTTTTAAAGCAGCAATAAAACAAGCAATTCGATGAGTCCCCGAGATTAAACTATTATTATTCGTAATCGTAACAATTACATACTTTTTGAAAATTATTTTTCTAGTGTTGGTTTGTACTGCACAAGAGCATAAGAAATATACGAAACCTTTGTTTAAATGGTTTAAAACGCATTCTTATTTTTTTTTTTTCGATATTTTCCAAAATTTCTAATATTTTTAAGATTTCCGGGACACGTTGGAAATTTCCACTATTTCCTTTTCCCCCAAAAAATTTTTTACTGGAAATTTTTTCCATTTCAACATTAACGGGGGGTTTTATATTTGGTTTAATCTTGTGCTTCAATATCTCACTTTTATGTTAATATGACACATGCACCTCTAATCCTTAAATTTTTTTAAACTCCGTTTCATCAAAGACAAAACTCCAGGGAAATCAAAGAAAGAATTTCACAATGAAAAACTCAAAAAAGGTGGGTGTCAAAACTATTGTTGTACTTGGCTTTAATAAAATTGTTACTTTCTTTTTTTTTCTTTTTTTTTCCTTGTTTTAATAATAAATACAAATAAGAGAAAAAAATGGTTTAATAATTTATTTTAAGGTATGATTTCTTTTTATTAAAATTTTAATACAAATCTCAGGGGTAACGAATTTTTTTATGTTAACTTAAAAAAAAAAGTTTTTTTTTTAAAATTTAGATAAAAAATATAGCCTTTAGTAAGTAAAGCCCCAAGACTATCTTTGATGGATCCGTCTGATGTTAACTGATAGGAATTCCCTGGAGGTTGGAGATACCACAACTCAGGCTACAGTCAGCAGAGGATGCCCCCAGGGGGCGTCTTACCTCCACTCATGGAACCTGGTCATGAATGGACCACGGAGAAAACTGGAGGGAAAAGAGAGGGTTTTTCGGTAAAATAAACAAAAAAACCTGGGGCAAAAGGTGGGAAAGGCAGAATAAAAGAGTGTTTTGGGGGCCATATTTAAAATAGAAATCCAAAGGTAAAATGCAAACAAACACGAAAGAAGGGAAAGGCCAAGGATCGCTATGGCTCTGTAGAAGAGGGCGTAGGACGGGACTGGGGACTTTCTCCTAAGGTCATGAAGTGGATATACGAAGCAGTCATCAGGCCACGGTTTTTGTATGCCCCCGTGATATGGTGGCAAAGCGGAACTTAAGACAACGTAATGCTGAAACACAAACAGAGAATGCAATGAGGGGGAAATAACTGGGGCAGCATCCAACTCCGACGGAATCGCTGAAGATTATTCGGGGCCCCCCCCTCCATATAATGATCAAGGCCTCAGCAAGGGGGATGTGGAGGGGACGGTGGAGGACGAGGGGGGCACTGTGACATCATGGGCCCAAGTGAGAAATGTGGCTTTTTCGATGAAGCAGGATAGCATCCCCCCGGTAATCTATTTGGGCCCCATGCACAAGGTGGAAATGGCATCGGCGGATGACTGGGCTCACAAACGCTGGGGACACCAAGCGAAAAACGGGTTATCTATACAGATGGCTCGAGGAAAGGGGCCGCACAGGCCCCGGTTTCTATTAGAAAAGGACGAACAAAGTTCTATGGAACAATGGGAAAATATACAACCGTATTTCAGGCGGAAAGGCAATGGTAAATACGCCAGGAGCCATAGAAAATACCTCGGGGCCTTTAAAATAAGAAGGGATTCAATAGATGTGGGAAACCTGAATATAACCCGGAAAAAATCCCTTTTACCCCAACAACAGGACCCGATATGCGGAAACAAAGGATAAGAAAAAAACATAGATAGAGAAACGGTTCGATGAGAACTGGAAAAAGACAAAAGCCAGGCAATCAAAGGCTATTATTGGGGAAGAACTATGGAAGGACCTACCGATAAACATAAAGGACTTCAATAGGGTGCAAATGGGGAAACCTGACAGGCATACTCCCCGGGGTCATTGTAAAAACAGACACTATCTCAACAAGATAGGAAAAAGCAGAATACATGTAGTTTAAGGGGGGAAGAGGACGAACGAAGAAATTGCCCAGCAAAAAGGGCAAATTCAGGGAAATGTCTGGGTAGGGCAGGTTGGACCTAAATGACATAAGATTCCTACCACTAACAGGACTCGCATCACTAGCGGGGAAAATTGGGGCTCTAGTAAAAAAACGACAGCACCATATTAGTTTAAAAGGAATGCATACTAAGGGACGTAAAGGGTGACGGAACCTTGGTATGCTTAAGGTTGGTGAGAGCAAATGGGCTTAGGCCTCAGTGCTAAAGGGCCCCAGCGAGGGAACTTACCTGATACAATAGATAGATAGATAGAAAGTAAAGCCCAGCCCGTCCATAAAGTCCATTCCCCCCGGGAAAATTGGATCCAATTTGGAGTTTTAAAAACTATTATGAAACCCCTTAAATCTAGGCTTCTGCTGTAATAGTTTTTTAAATTTGATTTGGTTTTTAATATTTTCGGGTGAAAGTCACCCTAAAATCGGTTATGTTTAGATACTTTTTCTCTTAACAAACTCATTTTTCCCTCTGTTACAGCAGGGGCATAGATTATTTTTACCTTTAAAATTGTGTATAATTTATGTCATTTAAGTGAATAATAGTTACCGAAAAACGTTATCTCCTGCAGGCTTGCAACGGAAGCAACATCGCATCGAAACACCGAATTTGGAAGAACCTAAATAAAATATAATATTTTTAATCGGCTATACGAAAATTGGGGTAGGGTAACAAAAATTGATTGTTCAACGGGCCGGGAATCCCTTGACTAGTACCAGTACGGATCATTATATGTTTTCCTAATTTAGTTTAATTCGTGATGCAATATTTCATAGACCACAAATTTAGCGCTGTAAGATCGAATACGCTTTACCAAAAGTTATAAATAAATTGAATATTTTTGTAGAAGACCGTACATATGAGTTCTGTTCGTTATTAAGTAATATTTTTTCACTATTTTAAAACTTTTTTACCCATCTTGTTCCCTTCCATAAGAGCGATTACGTAAAAAAAAGAATAAAAGAGTACACTATTTCTTAATAACAAACAGACCTATGTAAACTTTCAAAAATCAATATCTTTCTAACAGAGCAACCAAAAAAAATCAGGGTTTTTTAAATTTTATCAAAATACTTTGATTTATATTGCAAAAAAATTTAAAATTTTTTAGAAAAAATTGGTTTGTAAAGTTTTTAAAATAAATTGTTTTAACCAAAAAAAAAAATTTTAACTTTTTTTTTTTAAAAGCTTTGGCAATGATCAATATCTGCTGTTAAAGATTTTAAAACTGTGTTTTGTATTAGAGGTTTATGACTTATGTTTCATTATCTTTTAGATTGTTTTTCTATTTTGTGGACATTTTATGTCGGTTATATGTTCTATATTTTTATTTTAAATAAAAAAACAAATTATTAGGTTCTTTATTTTATTTTTAGTTGCATATTATGGGTATCCGAAAAGTCTAAAATAACCATTTTTTGAGAAAACTACACAATTTTAAGAAAAGCTCAATCACGTTAAGGGTTATTTTACAAGAAATTCCTATACCTACTTTATATTCTATACCCAGAAAGTTTCGTAGGTATAAGAATATTGCCATTTAGGATAGTTTGGGTATACTTAATTATTATGGAAAAAGTTAAAAAATGGTAAAAAAAATTGGGAATGAACATTTCTAGAATTAAACATTGAAATTAATAATGTAATGATAAAATATGTGTGTTCCATTTAAAAAAAATATGTCCTCTTCCGAACTAATTTTTATTGAAATTATCCATACATTACTAATATTAAATTAAATTAATTTAATTGAAATGAACCAAAACCACTCGAGACAAACGAGGGCAAACGGAAAAAACGTTTGCTCGTCTCGTCTTTGACCCTTTTCGTCTCCCTCTCGAAAGGAACCCAGACGGGACTTTTCTCGTCTCTCTCGCGGTAACTTTAGTCACTTTACACCGGCACTGCCTTACCATTTTAATTTATTAAAAGTTCTTAAAAAACTGAAATTTATACAATTTGTCACAAAAATTAAAACAACAAAAAACATTTAGACTGAAACGCCATATTGAATGTCTCATCTGTCGAGCGAAGCTGAAGGGGGCAGAAGTACGCTTTTACGAAAAATCCGCTGTTGTCACGTTGTCCGCCTTTTTAGTAGCTGTCCAAAAAAAAAAATAGTATTTTGACATCATACTTTTTTTAATTTATATAAAAATAGAACAAATATTATTCACAGTTTAAAATACAATATAGACCTTATTTTGATGAAATTTTTTGGGGAATAAATTAATAAAATTTAATCATTATATACTATCGAGTAAATGAAACAGAAAGATACTTGGCAGCCACGCTTTACGACAAAATAGTGTCTGTAGTAACCATTTTCGGGTTTTGGTAGATTTTTAATGTTTCGAGTACAGAGGTTCATTCATCCCTAGGCAGAACCTTAGAATGTGCGTTTATGATGCCACGATTATGCCAAATCGATGCTTTCTCCAGTTAAACTAACAGGGCAGCACTCAGTGTTACCAATGCTAAAAATATAATTAGTGCCCCTCGTATTGGGTGTCGAAACTGCACCCATGTGTGTTTCATTTTCGGATTAGTCCATTTATTTACGTTGCGTTTTAGTCGACTTTTCTCATCCATTTACGACTTGGACAAATACAGCAGACGGAAGCGGGGGGGGATTTAAAACGAACTTTTCCTTGTTTTTCCTCGATTTTCAGAGCCACGATCACGATTTATCAAGATGGCTGTCATACTGCGAGATTTACGTTTTTTGTTTTTCTGCAGAAGAAACAATTATTTTAAAAACACATTTATGAGGCAACTTGGACAATAAAATATAATTTAGGGTATTTAAAATTGTCTTAAAGAATTATATGAAAATATGTCATAAATTATAGGATAGGTAAACAGACAACTTTAATGAAACTCGATCGTCGATAATAGAAGAACAAAATTGCGCCCCGTGGATTTCGCTTTTGATCCTTTACCTAATGTTGGAAAAATGGGGTAAAAACATTTTTATTTTCATTATAATCCGTCTTATAAAAATCGGAATATAAATTGCGAAAAGGCCCTTTGGGCCCAAAGGATCAATTTGGGGTTCGGGCTTAATGTTTTTTCTCCCGGTATAAGTTATCGATAATTTTCAAGAACTATATAAAAGCCAACACTTAAATCTAGGCTTTTGCTGTAATAGTTTTTGGATTTAGTTTTTGATATTTCCTTGAGTGAAATTTACCCTAAAATCGGTTATGTTTAGATACTATTTTTCTTAACTCGACCATATTTAAAAAACCCTGTTACAGCAGAGGCAAAATTTTTTCCTTACCTTTAAAATGGTGTATAATTTTATGTTTTAAGTAAAAAATAGTTACCGAAAAACGTTATCTCCTGTAGGCTTGCAATCGGAAATAACATTGCATCAATACACCGAATTTGGAAGAACCTAAATAAAATATAATATTTTTAATGCGGATATACGAAAATTGTGGTAGTGGGAGTTTGTTAGTCTCCGTCCACCGTCTCCGCGTCCTTTCGCCCGACCCCTAAGGTGTAGCGTAAATGCACTCTTAAGTCGTTTATCCATTTTCCTAGGCAAAGTTGCTAATTTGCTCTCGTGGCAGACAATTATGTTTTTATTTTAAAGGTGTGGTTCCTTCCACGAGGCCGTCGCATACGACTAACGCAATGCGACTAACGCATGCGGCCGCTGTTTAATCAGGTGGTTTCTTAGGACCGCGGCTCAAACTCGCGATAGCAAAATTATTAGCCTAAAGGGAATAATCTTTGGTAAGAGTCGTGATGGATGATCCAGCAATATATTTATTGTTAGAAGAAAAAGAGGATGACGAAATACTATTACAATTAGCCAACCTGAAACATAGCAATGTCCCTATAAATCCAATATTTCAGCAAAGACGCGATGAGGGTTGTTATACTACATTAATAAATCGACATTTGCAACAGGATAAAGTAACATTTAGAAAATATTTTAGGCTGAATAAAGCACAGTTTTATCCTTGACTTAATAAAAGACGATATAAAGTCCGAGCCATACAACAGAGTTCAATATCCAATAACCCCAGAGGAAAAATTAGCCATTGTATTAAGGTAAATCTGTACAAATTCCAGTCTTATCATTAGGATCTCGAAAACTTGAAGAAAACGAGGTCGGTTAAATGAAGGCAAAGTTGCGCAATTTAATGCTAATCAAAATGCCACCTTAGAACTTTAAAATTTCGAAAATACTTTTGGAAAAAATCGATTATTTGCGATTTCGTTTTTATTTTTTTTGACTTTATTTGAATGGATGTAACAAAATAACTTTTTTCATTTCATTCTACTTTTTTGTTCTACAAGATAGTGTTATTAGATTTATAACCGAGTTTCGTCTTTGAGATGCCATCATCCTGTTTTTTTTTTTTTAAAAACGGCCCTGGTTTTTTTATTATGTATTTTAGGGTATTAAGTTCCCAAAACCAATATTGTATTGCACTTATTCGAAAAATTTATAATAATGGCAATTTTCCTAGAAACCATATGTTAAAGAAGTCAGACAATATATTTTTGGCATGATGTTGGGAAAACATTAAACTGATTTTCTCGAATAAGTGCAAAACATCATTGGATTTGGGATCTTAAAAACTTTAAAATACGTAATAAAAAATCCAATACCTCATTTAAAAATAAAGTTTTAATTTTTAACAAAAAAAACACCGGACATTAACAAAACAACACAAACAAAATATCAGACGCACAAAAACTCCCGGTTTCCCCTGCTTCTTCAGCAGTCCAGTCGCATCAATCGCAGCGTTGACAGCGGACGCATACGACGGCCGCTCGGAAAAACCAGGCACATTTAAAAACATGAGTAGGAGTGCTTTGCGGCTAACGCATGCGTTAGGCAGGGGCGCCGGTGGAAGGAAACATACCTTAACTCAATTAAAAGTCACGCGTCGCAGCTTGTACAATAAAGCACGTGCTGCAGCTACTTTTTTACAAACACGTCTTCACTTTGCGCGGCAATAAAAACAAACCTCCTGTACTGCGGCCGAAAAGACCGACAAAATTTAATTTTAATCGAACCCACCAGTATCCTCCATGCTGCGCGCACTGATTTGGTATCCTCGCGAACTACGCGGCTTAAGAATACAGACCCGGTACTCTTTTAGTAGGATATAAGAGCAAAAGATATAGATAAGAAAGAGAGGTTAACCACAAACAACGAACTCAAGGACTAGAATGAGGAAGTTGCACATTTTTTTATTCTTTACTTATAAAGTTTCTAAAACTATAAAGTATCAATTGCCATATATTTTTCTAATATGCAACTTACTGTTGTTCTATAAAAAAATTTTGAAATTCAAAATAATTTTCTCCGCGCCAAAACGCAGCTCGCAAACAAGGATAGCTTGCTGTGACGTCACGATTCGGTATCGGTCAAAACGACTCTCTGTCACACTCTCTTTTTTGCTTGTCATTTAAGCGGCATCAAGGTGATTTTGTTTTATGATTTTGTTAGTTGGGCGTGTTTCTTGAGTGCCGTTTTTATTTGCTTTCGTTGTGCTAACAAAATATTGTTCTGTTATAATTGTTTTAAAAACTAGACTTCATTTATTATGACCTTTCTACCAAAGCTGAATTTGTCCAAGGGCAATCGGATAACTTGCCAAAAATTAATGCATTATCAATGTTTACATTTTTGGGAAATAACCCAAATTTCATGGGAGCTGAGTTAAAAGGAAGTAAAAGCTACAAGGTATGTATTCAAAATTAAACATTATTTTAAAGTAATAATACTATACGTAGTACAGTGCTGTTTTATAAAGTAAAAGTAAAAACTTTGGTAAAAAGATAACCTCAAAACCTAAATAATAGATTTTGTAAAATAATACCTTATCTGTCTTACCGAAGGGATCTTATTAAAATAGTTTTTTTTCCACTTAGTATTCAAATGTGGAACTTCGCTACTCTCATGTAAAACTTCAGTTCACTAAAATAAAAACTTAATAATTTTTGGGGCCGGTTTTTGTTGTGGAAACTACATAATGGCACTACACAACATTTATAGTATTTATGTCCCGGGCCTCTTAAATCCTCTGTTACATCCATGTTCTCTCGTTTAAACTTTAAACCGGCTATCGTCACACACTAAATCAGGTCTAATATTAATATATAATAAAAAAACTTGTCTTTAGGTACACTAAATTGGCCACAACCCGATGTAAATGTAAACACAAACTGAATAACCAATGATTAAATGGCAGCGCTTGGGCCAAGCGTGGGCCGACACTTTGTTTATCGGATCTTGACGTCACATGTGGCTTGACTTTGTAATATTAAAAATTTAAATAATTATTTATTTAATAATCGCTTAGTTTTAAAATATTTTACAAGCACATATCAACTTTTAAGGGCATTTACTGAATTTTAAATAGGTTTTCAATAAAAAAAATATGCAACTTCCTCATTAAGGCTACGCCAGTTTGTAGGCAAGATGTTTGGTATAGTTATCTGTTTGTTTTTGTTTGGAAAAAACGTAAACCAATTGCCAGATCTCAAAAACCAAAATCAAGAAATTACCCTAAAAATGTAATAAAATTTCAAAATATTGGTTTTTGTGTTAGTATAGGCAACATCGATTTAAATATAAATATTTATTAATATGACAGTTCCAAGTACCGGCAACAAGGTTGATTTGGACAGCTGCTGCATTCGTTTAATAAAAAATGATAGTAAATCAGGTGTTATATGGAACTATAATGTCATTTTAGCTCTTTCTAGTAGGTTGTATTACTCAATAACACGTTTTGTAAACTGACTTGATCAACAGCAATCGAATGGAGCATCTAAAGTAAATGTCATATCTGTCCCTCACTTCAGATAATAAACAAAAATAGTTTTCCGGCTTTAAAAATAATTTTTAACAATAAAGAATCATCGATTTATAAAAATGTAATTTATGATGCAATGCCATAAACCTTAAAACAGTAATTATTTCGGGAGTGATGTTATTCAGTGTGTTTAATCAATGTTGCTGGTGCAGTGTGTTTACAAGAACTATTCCTCCTTGTCCCCCTGAATATATTAATGCCAAACAAGTTTTGTTTACTTTATTTCTATCCAAAAATTCGTGGACCACAAAGTATATATGCCACAACTAACGTCAATCATAGCCATCTGCGGTGTCTCAGACAAACCTTTGTTGTGAAATGAATTCTTGGTCAAACGAAATTGTGTTCTTAGAGTTTAAAAAATAGAATTCGTTTTTAAAAAATACAAATAATGAGAACCTATTGCCACGTATACATTAGTCGAGATGAAAATGAAACGCGCACAAACAAAGCCTGTCACGAAAAAAAAAACAAGTGTAATTTGTAAAACCCTACAAGAGTTTCACGCGCGTAACGCAAGCCCTTAGCCTCACGCTCGTTGCTTTTCATTTTCAGTCGGTTTATGGGACGATCTCAAAGGATCTTGCAGTGACGTCGCAGTTTTATTTAGTATGTCACGTACCTGTGACAAGTTTGACACAGTTTTGACGTGCCAAGATGTGGACTGAAGAAAACTTGCTTTTATTAACAGAAACAAAGCGCAATGAAAGCTGCAATTTCTCCGGTTTCAGACATATTTAGGCATTACTACTTAACCACGTTAATTTTAAACTGAACCGAAAAACAAAACCAAAAGATTACCCCACTTTAAAAGTATTCGTCGGTGGCTCCTAGCATGCGCGTATCTCCAGATGGATTAAACCATACTCGTGATTTTTTGTCGCGAGCAACGAATAGGCTTGGCTTTCGCGCGTGTCGCCTCATGTATACACGGCTTAATATTAAATACCGGGTTTGAAAAAAATATATAAAAATTTGTATTTACTGTTTTTGATACAAAAATCTATAGTTTATTTCCTTATTCTAGATAACTAAGTGTCTACTACTTTAACGTACCAATTGTACAAACCCCTTCCACCGATGAATTAGCGCCTTAGCGTAAGAGAGAAAGTAGTGAGCAAATTTTCTTTCTCTTACGCAAGCATGTTCGCTCTGCCGAGCGGCAGTTCTGTCTCTTGTAGATATATGCTCAAAGCACACATACTACAATACAACATAGAGTACCATCAAAAATGCTTTGTTCTGCCAGGTTTATAGAAGTCATGCATATTAATATAAATCAATAATTTTTGTTCGTCAGCCTAAAAGCATTTCAATCGTTTCCTCCTTAATTTGCCCTCTACTGCCCTGCATAAAATCCAACGTGACCATGGTGTTAATAATAGTAATGAAATATTTTAACTATTAGCGCTGTTAGCGGTAAGGAAAAAAACTATGATTTGGATTCAGTGACGGCCATTAAATCTTGGGCAATTCTTTTTCCCTTTCGTAAAATAGGCTTATGCCACCTTCTACTGACTATAAATACCTGTTGAAAACCTAATAAAGAAACAGGTGTCCGTTGTCAGTGTCTAAAAGTATTTTTTAAAACGCCAAACTCAACTTTGGATCAAAAAGTATTGATTATTATTCATTATATTGAGCAAAGAGGTTGGCCAGAAAGGGATGTGGCGATAGAGCTTAACATCCCAAAGGGTACTATTAATTTTGTTAAAAAAAAAATGGCAGGTAACACACTCCTTTGAGAGAAGAGCTAGACGTGGTCTCCCCAAACTATCGAATCAAGAACAAGACAATAATTTAGTTAATGTTTTGAGAAACCAACCGCTTAAATCTGTAGTTACAGCAAAAACGGAAAGCAATTTCCTAGCATCGGCATCGGTTAGAACGGCACGGCGAAGAATAAGGCAAATATCCGAATTGCGCTGCCACCCGGCAGCCTTAAAAGCGTTCTTAACAAATGCAAATAAAGAACAACGCATTGGATTTGCTTTATTTGCTCTACAATTTTACTTGGAATCTCCGATTTTTTGGGAAAATATAATATTCACCGATGAAATTTCAGTCGTGCTACAATGGGATACTTAAGGTATACAGGCCTCAAAGAACACGATTTGATGAAAAATATACCCAAAAGGACAGAAGTTGTGGGCGATTTTCGGTAAATGTTTGGGGGTGGCAAGTGCACATGTTATTTTATCGAAGGAAGATTCAATGCAGAGGTATATATAGATCTACTACAGAATATTATGCTTCCTTTTGTACTAAATCGATTTCCGGACAATATAGCAAGATAAGTGTCCCATTCATACGGCCCGGCAAGTTGATGAATGGATGGAAGAGCAGCGTATCAGGGTTTTACCGTGCCCGTACGTAATCCGCATTTAAATGATATGGAAAATTTATGGGGCTTATTAGTTTACACCACTCTTTCTCAAAGGGGGCGATAACGCCCCCTTGTGGGTGCTGAAGGCCTATAGAGGGGCGGTAAGGGACCCAGAAGAATTGGGGGGCGCTGATTTGATTTTGGGGGGCGATGGGTGATTTGTAACATGAGCTACTTCATATTTTAAAATTCATTGAAATTAAACTCCTTCTACTACACAACATCCATTTATTACTTTATATTTTTATCCTATTTTATTGTATAAATATAAATTAAAAATATATTAAATATTTAATATTTTTAATGCGTTCACAACGCTATTTATATCTTTAGATATTTAGTGAGGTCTCCATCTCCGTAGACACATATTAAAAATATGTAGGTATATATTGCTGCGACCAAGCAGAGCACTAATATAGTAAAAATTAAAAAAAAAATAAAATTAAAATTAGAAGATTCAATTATAATTCACGTTTGGGGCGAACAAATATTGTACGATTTATTTTTGCAATCCTGTATTTTAGTCCATCAACGTTCGTCGGTTTGTGTTTGCGGAGTGCAGATGCCCAAATACACAGCCGCGGCTCGCGACCGTCCGGCGACTGACATGACTAGAGGTGTGTCGTTCGCGAACGATTCGTTCAAAAATCAGTGTACTGTTTCGAATAAATTAATTCCCTATTTTTAATGGATTTGAATCTTTTTTGGGTCACTTGCTCGATCGCTCTGCAATGAAAAATAAACCTAGTTTTGATGATTCGTTTCGTTCATAACGTCACTAAGTCAGAATCGGACTCGAACTTGAAGATTCGGTATTTTATGACGGCAAATCGGTCGTTTTTGTGCTACGACCTGGCAAGTGGAGAGCGGTCTGTTATATTTCGATTTTGCTCACATTACCAAGGCAAACAATTTATGGTATTGTCGTTTGGCTATATACCTATTTGGCAATTGAAAATTTTTTTTATTTGTTTTAACTATTCTGTTAAACAAAGACTTAATTTGGAGGTACATTTGTAGGTTTTTTAATTATAGTTTTTAAAAGTTTATTCCAAAATATTTTTTTAAAATAATAATTATACCTAAATGAAATAAATGTAAATAATTTCTTTACTTAAGATAACTATCACATTTGTGGAATTCAAAACCGACCAAGTCCGACCGGCATCATAATAAAGTGAATCGGTTGCGAACGAATCTTTTCAAGTGGATGAATCAAATAAATCGATTCAGTAAAAAAATTCGAACTTCCCACCTCTAGACGTGACGTTCCGCCGCATGCACGCATCGCACTTGCTCGCCCTCCCGCCACTCCGCCCGCTACCCCGATACTCTTAATATTGTAAAGTTGAATTATTATTGCTCAATGTTGATTATTGTTAATTTTGAATAAAAGATACTCTTAATATTCTAAAGTTGCATTAATAGTGCTTTCTCTGGTAAGAAAAGTGTCGTTTAGAATATAGGTTTAATTAAACTCCAGGCGAGATGTTATTGAGATTTTTAAGGTGAAAAAAAAATGGGGGGCGCTACAAAATAACTGATTTTCAAAATGGGCGTTAGACGAAATAAGTTTGGGAACCTCTGGTTTAAACAATAAATAGAGAAAATGAGTTTGGGCCGCAAAATGTAAACGAACTTAAGGATAAAATTTTAGAGGCGTGGAATGAGTTACGGGGAAATCCGGACTATGCCCGGGCTTTGGTCCATTCGATGCCTGGAAGGCTAGAGTTTAGTCTTAGGAAAAAACGGGTCCGCAA
>JAHBCN010017251.1:7500-18494 GCA_019359885.1 Listronotus oregonensis | reverse complement strand
AAATCTCGTTGATTAATTGCAAACTACGCATTGATTTTATTATTCTTTTCGCTCCATCTGTTTTTTGATAAGAAAAGCATCACTTTGTCAATTTGAGGTTAGATTTTACTACCGCATGTTCGTTACAAGTCGATATGTGAACAATTAAGTGGTTTTTAATTATTAAGTGGAATTCCAATGAACAGTGACCGGCATTAAATCTTGGACAAAAAATTTGTCAAATTTTGAGTTTTTTGCCAATATTTGTAAATCGCTCTTTTTACCTTGTTTTACTTTTAATTACTATAAATAAAGCAAAAGGTAAAAGAAAATATTTATATTTTATAAAAACTAAGAAATTAATAAATTATTTAACAATTTAATAAATTCAAACAAACTTAACTATCCTTTTTCAAACAAATTTAATATTTTATTGCGGCTTCGTTTTTTTCTAAGACCGGGTTTAGCCTTCCAGGCATCGAATGGGCCAAAGCCCGGGCGTAGTCCTGATTTCCTCGTAATTTATTATACGCCTCTAAAATTGTATCCTTAAGTTCGTTTACATTCTGCAGCCTAAACTGATTTTCCCTATTAATTTTTAACTAATAAGCCCCAAACATTTTCCAAAACATTTAAATCCGGACTACGTGCGGGCCACAGTAAAACCCTGATACGCTGCGCTTCCATCCATTCATCGACTTGCCGGGCCGTATGAACGGGACACTTATCTTGCTGAAAGATAAAATTTCTGTCCGGAAATCGATCCAGTACAGAAGGAAGCATGATATTCTGTAGTAGATCTATATATAGCTCCGCATTGAACCTTCCTTCGATAAAATAACATACACCAAGACCTTGTGCACTCAGCCACCCCCAAACATTTACCGCAAATCGCCCACTACTTCTGTCCTTTTGGGTATATTTTTCATCAAATCGTGTTTCTCAAGGCCTTAAGTATCCAACTGTAGCACGACTGAAACACTTTTTCATCGGTGAATATTATATTTTTCCAAAAAAAATCATTAATATCTTAATTTCTTCACATTATTTGCATAACTTAACACAAATTCTTTTAACAATATGTATTGTGAACTATAATTTATCATATACGTATTTATACACGTAAATAGTGAGTCTTCAGCTTCTTATTTATAAATTCTTTTTGTACAAAACTGTAATAGTTGCCTTTTAAATATTGGGGAAAATTTGATTGTTAAATACATGTAATCCTTAAAATGCTGTACCGGGTGTCCAAATAAGAAAGGACGCCGGCTGTATCTCAGAAAATGTTTATCGCACAGCGTTGGGGAAAAATATTTTTAGTAATAGTGGTAAAGGGAAATAGCTGGAAATTATTTTCAAGTTTCTGAAATGGCCGCTAGGGGGCGTAACTGCAATTTTGAATCTAAAAAATGAATACATGACCTAACTTAAAGGTTTCGTTAAAATACATAATTAATATCCTATACAATATCTTGTAGGTTTTATAGTTTTTGAGATATTGACGTATAAAATTTTCTTTGGCCAAAATTTCGGGTAAGGAACAAGATATCGAGATACGGTTTTCGCAAGCTTGTTAAGGCATTATTTAGTTACATTTTTAGGAAAAAAAATTATACCGATGCATTTAATTTTTTTGAGAAAATTAACCATTTCTGTAGGAATATCGAAAAAAGTCCTCTAGCAGCGACATGTGAAACTAACAAAACTTTAAATATAAGATTTATAGCCCAAGAAAAGCTCTTGTGAACTTTCCCAAGCTCGTTAAAATCGGCTTAGCCGTTTTAAAGATACAGAGTGTTTTTTACGGAAACCTTTAAATACCCCCCACCACTTTGTTTTTAGAGATACAGCAAAAATTGTCAAACAAAAAAAAATTAAATTATCCTTGAGTTTAAAAATCAGGTATTTTTTTTGTTAGGTTAATATAGCAAAATTCACAGAAACATCAATTTTTTAGATTCAAGATTGCAGTTACGCCCCCTAGCGGCCATTTCAGAAACTTTTAAAATAATTTCTAACTATTTCCCTTGACAACTTTGTCTAAAAATATTTCTTCCCCAACGCAGTGCGATAAACATTTTCTGAGATACAGCCGGCGTCCTTTCTTTTTTGGACACCCGGTACATATTACACTAAGTTGTTGCTAAAAATGTCCATAAAAAGCTAAATCTAGCCCTACTTAGTCAAACACTTACTACTGCCAAATACTTATATCGAATTTGACGGACCCACTAAAAAATGTTCACCAACACGAGGAAACTTTTGCATTAAACGTTTTAACAATAAGACAAGCATACAAAAGCGCAACTTCAATATTGACTCAGACACCCGTAAGCAGATAAGAGCACTTTTACTTTTGCATCTTATCCAGCATACAGACAACAACACGGTCGATTGTTAAGGCCCGATGTTAGCTTAAATTTGCATAAGTCCCATAATGTACAATCGTAGATAAAGAGAAATACCCTGGGAAGGTCAGAAGCGCTAAAAGATCATAATTGGGCCTATATCATATTTAAACATACTATAAATGCTATTTTTTAGACGTTTATGTCAAAAATTTGCCTGTATTATTTACCATTTGTTACCACAAACTTGACGTATTTAAAAATGATACTAGAGAAATCAAGCAAACAAAAACTTAAAAATTAAGTAACCAAATTAAGTTATGCCAAAGTTTACAGACTTAATATATAAGTTGCGTCACTAGGGTAGTCACCAGTTCTAATTGCAAATCTGGGCTAACGGCAATGAAGATATATTGATCAGTGATTAGAAATATTGCGTGTTCGAACTGTTTTCAGTTTATTTTACATATTCTGTTTATTTAAATGATACTAGAGAAACCAAGCAAACAAAAACTCAAAAATTAAGTAACCAAATTTAGTTATGCCAAAGTTTACAGACTTAATATATAAGTTGCGTCACTAGGGTAGTCACCAGTTCTGATTGCGAACCTGGGCTAACTACAATGAAGATATATTGATCAGTGATTAGAAATATTGTGTGTTTGAACTGTTTTCAGTTTATTTTACATATTATGTTTATATGATATTAAAAATGTAAATTTAAATATTAAAAATAACTGAGCTTTTAAGAAAACAGCACAGCACATAAACGCATTTGTAAACGGATGTTTTATTCAAAAAGAAAATGGTTAAAAATGTTTAAGAAAAAACATAAAAGACAGAACTCATTTTTTGCTTAAAGAATGGCAGTTAATGCAATTTTCATCATGTTTAATTACTATTAAAACGGCGTTTCATCTTAAAATATTATGATCAAATTTAGGGATCTGGACCAACAATATCAGTGATATTTTAGTTTTCTTCATAAGAAAGAAAGCGGAGATGACTCTTATAATGTTAATCAGACGCGCCCATGGGAAAACATGGGGCCTTAAACCAAACATGGTTTTTGGCTATACACCATGGTGGTAAGGCCTAAAATAACATACGCATCACTGGTGGACAAAAATGTGACAAAGAACTGCTGTTACAGAACTGGCCAAGGTACAAAGACTTGCTTGCTTAGCTATAACAGGAGCAATTAAAACAACTCCAACAGCAGCCATGGAGTGTCTCTTAGACATTTCACCACTTAACCTCATAGTGATGGTAAAGGCAAAAATGAGCTACTTCCGACTGCTACAGAAACCAACTTGTGTCTAAGCTACTTTGGGACACAACAACATAAAAAGTCAGGTTGGCGGCAACATCCTGGACGAGAGAACAGACCAGATGAATCCCCAATACTTATTTAACAAAAACTTCGAGGTAAAAATTCCAGATCGAAATGAATGGCAGCAACCCGATCTCCCCGACATGGTTGGAGACATTATCTGGTATACGGATGGTTCCAAAACCAAGCAGGGAACTGGAGCGGGCGTGTACAGTGAAATGAGGAATTTACAATTCTCCATTCCACTAGTAACACACAGTTCTGTATTTTAAACGGAAATATATGCTCTACTGCACTGTGCAAAAGAAAATAACTGGAGGGCTTATAAAAACATCTGCATAATAACAAACAGCCAAGCATCACTGGGGGAATTAGTAAGCTCCAAGGTAACGTTTAAGCTAATATGGGAATGCCAAAAAGAACTGGAAGTCCTGGGAGAACGTAACAGGGTAACTCTGCTGTGGGTACCAGGACCTTCGGGAATAGAAGGCAACGAAAAAGCGGATGAGCTAGCAAGACAGGGATCATCCACACCATACTTTGGACCAGAACCTAGCCTTGGAGTGACCAAAACCACAGCACGAGGGCAAACCAGGGAATGGAT
Organism: Listronotus oregonensis; assembly: GCA_019359885.1. Lineage (NCBI taxonomy): Eukaryota > Metazoa > Arthropoda > Insecta > Coleoptera > Curculionidae > Listronotus > Listronotus oregonensis. The sequence continues at coordinate 14,227 of JAHBCN010017251.1, read as the reverse complement.
CCGATACAAACACGAGGAATACTGGGGAAACCTCAGTAGAATTAGACATGGAAAAGGCTTCATAAGGGGCCCATCAAAAAACACGAAGGAAGAACTACTCAGACAAAGTAGGAAAAGACTTCGCATAACAGTACGGTTACTAACACTTTGCTAACAGGGCACGATAACCTAAGAGGACACCTACACAGGATGGGCTCATATAATGGGGACCCAAGTTGCAGAATGTGCGACGAGGGGGAAGAAACAGCATATCATATCCTGTGCGAATGTGAAGCATTGAATCCCAATAGGCATTATTTGGGCAACCGGGAATGAGTCCACAGGAATATATCAACCAGCCAGTCTCGGGGTTATACAGACTTGTAGAAGGAACAAGACTAATGGGAGGATTGGTATAAAAGATAGTGGGAGATTAGACACAAAAAGCCCAAGAGGCTGTGCTGCCTCCGGTAGTGAATCAAGACGGCTCCCACAGAAGAAGAAGAAGAAAAATAATTCCTTCGCATCTCATAAAACATATCAAAGGTGATATTGGTCTTATCATGTTTTAATTATATGACTTTGGCTTTTATCAATCGCCCATTCTGTCAATACATACGTCGAAAACCCTTTCACAGTACTTGTATACAGGGTGTTACTTAATGGTATGTCATAATTTGAAGGAGACATTCCTGGATCGATTTTAAGTCGAAAAGTTCATATAAACGTGGGCCCTAAAATGCTTAGTTATTAAGATACAGTGTGTTAAAGTTTTATTTTATTTTCACTTTTTAATACATTTTTCAAAGACGGTTTGAGATATTGAACTGAATTTTGGCACAGGATATTATGGCATAAAAACACACTTTTCAGATGTTCATTTATTTTTTTTGCAACCAGTGGCGTAGCTATGACGAATTTTCAAAACAATTTTACAAAAAAAATACTACGCCATTGATTTGGGGAAAAAAAATTATGGTTTTATAATAATTATCAATCAATTATAAAAAAAAAAACCCCTCTTTTATTTTTGCCGTAAAACTTACCGTTTGGGAGAAATCGTTAATTAAAAAAATGTCTTATGTACCCAAATTGCATCTTGAAAAATTATTATTGAAATAAATCAAGTTAGCTTTGCTCGTTGCCAGCGATTGTTGTTTTGTTGTTGTAAACATTGTGACACTGACGTTAATTATCATTCTTGACAGTTTGTATTTATTTCTCCTTCGATCTTAAAACGTGCATTTTGCTAGTTAAAAAAAATGGTAAATTATTCTAATTTGGAAATGACACAAATGCATTTCCTTTATGGTCTAGCTAATGGTAATGCTGTGAAGGCGCGGCGTTTGTATCAAGAAAGGTATCCTAATCGCGCTCTCCCAGATAGACGAACATTTATAAACATTCATCGTCGTCTGACTGAATCTGGTAGTTTTAAAGCTAATATTTCCGAGGGAAGGCCCCGTACAGTTAGAACACCGGCAGTGGAGGAGGCTGTCCTGCATGCAGTCGAAGAGGATCCAACTACAAGTACGCGAAAAATAGGTATGGCATTAAACATCTGCTACAAGACGGTATGGGAGATTTTAAGAGATTCCTTGTTATATCCTTTTCACATACAAAGGGTTCAGGCATTGCTTTCTAGAGATTATGAACCACGTACGCAATTTTGTAGATAGTATCTCCAAAAAGTAACAGAAAATCCTCATTTTGATGCCAAAATATTGTTTACGGACGAAGCAAATTTTTCAAGAAATGCAATAACCAATTTCCATAACAATCATTACTGGGCCCAGGAAAACCCTTATGCGATTACAGAGACACATTTTCAGGAACAATTTTCACTGAACGTTTGGATCGGTATCGTATCCGACCATTTAATTGGACCATTTTTTTTACCAGGACGCCTTAACGGACAGGATTATTGTAATTTTCTCCAAAATGATTTGCCTTTGCTTCTTGAAAATGTTCCTCATCAGTTAGGGCAACAACTTTGGTTTATGCATGATGGCGCTCCCGCCCACTTTAGCATATTGGCTCGTGAGCATTTAAATAGAGCCTACCAAAATCATTGGATAGGCCGTGGAGGACCACAATTTTGGCCACCTAGATCGCCTGACCTGAACAGCCTAGATTTTTATTTGTGGGGACACCTAAAAACATTAGTTTATCATACACCAATTGTGACATTAGAAGAACTCAGAAATAGAATTATTGACGGATGTGAAACTATCCGAAACACGCATGGAATTTTTGAAAGGGTTCGTAATTCAATGAGAAGAAGAGCAGAAGCCTGCATAGAGGCGAGAGGTGGTCATTTCCAACATTTTGTAAATTATGTATGTATTGTATTTAATTGTTATTGCTTTTTGTTCACTAGTTTGTAAGAAAATAGCTTAAAAATAAATATTTGAAAAATGTATTTAAAATTGAAAATAAAAGTTTAACACAATCAAGAATGATAATTAACGTCAGTGTCATAATGTTTACAACAACAAAACAACAATCGCTGGCAACGAGCAAAGCTAACTTGATTTATTTCAATAATAATTTTTCAAGATGCAGTTTGGGTACAAAATTCAGTTCAATATCTCAAACCGTCTTTGAAAAATGTATTAAAAAGTGAAAATAAAATAAAACTTTAACACCCTGTATCTTAATAACTAAGCATTTTAGGGCCCACGTTTATATGAACTTTTCGACTTAAAATCGATCCAGGAATGCCTCCTTCAAATTATGACATACCATTAAGTAACACCCTGTATAGCACGGTGACTTCCCTTTTGACCGCATCTTTAGCGGTCATTTCCCTAAAAAGCTATGAAGCTTCAAAAACGCGTGTTTACTACTTAAAGGGCAAAGCGGAAGCCCAAGGTGCTACCTTAGTTTTGATACCATTTTCATATGTCTTTGCTAGAATTTCTACTAAAGTCAGTGAGTAATCGGAAGTCAGTCATGCCCTGACATATGTAATAGAATATCTGCAGGGCCGTGCCAAAGAAGGCGGAGGAGGCTAAGCCCCGCCTCCCCTCCTCCGAAATTTCGGGATGCACGTTTGTTGCACACCAGGCAGGTCAGAGTAGGTCAATTATCAAGCTTCTAAGACTAGATACTTTATGTGAATTATAGTTTTGTTTATAATATTAGAATAAACCTCCCAGAACATGTATTTTGATTTTATTTACCTATACTTGTTTTAAAAATTTAAATAATCCTAGGATTTCAGTTACTTTTAAAGATGTTGTGGATAAGGTATGTCGTATGCGGTTTTGAGAGCTTAAGGTCTGGACTACTCTAAAATTTTAATATCAACTTTGCGCACCTGTCCCCTGTGCATCGAGGGTGGATGTGATTTTGAGAATTTGGGTTTTGGATCTTTCATAATTACTCGAAGGTCTGCTGCGTAATGCACAAAAATCTCGCTGTTTCTGGTGGCAACAGGGCTCTAAATATCTGTTTAAAAAATTCAAGCTATAATATTTATATGATATCTGCGTAAACTTTGCCAATTTGATCTACCAAATTCTAATAAAATGCATCCTTTACTCTTTTAAAAACATATTCTAAACGATAGTTCAATACTCAACTTTATCGAACAAAAGATAGTGTCTTATTTCGGTCTGTCGGTGTGTCTATTAATTAGACTGTTGATCCCGTACCTCTTAAATGGAATGATACATTTATTTCGAATTTGATAAACTTGTTTCTATTTGCAAAAGAATATGGAGAATTTATAAAATGGGCAGTTTTTACATTATATGTTTTTACAAAGGTGATATGACAATTTTAAAATTTTGCTCTGGGTGTATTTTGTATTATCGGAGAAGGTTGAGAAAAAACAATACTTTAAATTTTCTTATGATCAAAATTTTGTGTGTTGAAAAATTGATATTTAAACTCTTTGTTATAACAATGATTTGCCCTTCTTCAATACATAATATTTTCGTGTACTCAGGTGCACACTTATCAATATCAACCTTACACCGTTATCCTCATATTAATCGGTATTTTAAAACATGCACTTTTTTTTTTAATTTCACTATCATTTCGAAAAACCGACCTACGACAATAATTTTATTGTTATTAGAATTCTGCGTTTAAAGAGGGTGTGAAGTTTGATCGTCTAATTATAGAAACTTAATCTTATCGAAATACTAAGAAATTATATAAATGCGCCTTGTATGAACAAAAAACACTTTATAACATTAAATGCATACTCCATATAAGGTATTTTAATATTTAGTTACTAGTGTTGCCCCGAGTAGAGACGAGGCAAGAGAAGCCATCCTCTCGTCTCGTCTCATGAACTGGCTCTCTAGTTTCGACAAAAATGCCCCTCACTCATCGACAGACCTTTCTGGTCTGATTCGTCCTATCTCTTTTCCTTCATAATATAAATATCATTTATGTAAGTACTATTCCGTAACCTCATGTATAAAAACACGAATTATCGGTTTTCACTTTTCTATAAGAAAGTAAGTTAACAATAAAACATAACTGTAATAACAACAATGGAACGTAACTATGGTAACTGATCAGTTGTCCCTGTTTAAATGAACAGTACGGCGTTCGAATTGTAACTGGACTTTGTAAAGAGTTTAAATACCTATAAAAAATAAAAAAAATCAATTTTCCTTTTAACTAAAAAAATATGGCATGTGATACATCGTTGAATTTGTAATAAAAAATGGAATTAGATACAGAGTGTTCTTTTTTTAAGTCATATAAAAAAATAAAGTTGATGATGGTTTCTTAATAACGAAACGTCGGATATAAAATCTAAAAATACCAATGGAAAAGTAAAATTAGTTTTTTAATATTCTTTAAGATAAAGTCAGAAAAAAATAAAATCGATATTGTCAAATTCCAGTTTTTCCCAAATATCTCAGCAGACCATGAAAGTTTTTTCAAGTTTTTAAACGGCGTGTAAATAAGCTTCAAAGAACACAACTTTTTCTAATTTAACCTTTAACCTACAATGTATCTCCAACAGGTACTGAGATTCCCTTGCTATATATATATATATATATATATATATATATATATATATATATATATATATATATATATATATATATATATATATATATATATATATATATATATATATATAAATATATAATAATTTCATTTCAAAACGAACCACCCTAAATATCTTTAAAAAAAACACTCACCAAAAAAACAAAGAAACACGTCGATTTAGATATACAGGGGGAAGTTTAATTTCGTATTTGATAAAATTTTATCGGTCACCTCCTAACCTCCAGTTAACCTCACTTTGATATGTCAAATGGCAACCCCCATAGTGTGACACATCATTGTAAGCGGCATGAAATTTGCTATCCAACAGTACTAAGAAACTTTAAATCGATGGACGTAGAAGCGACTTAGAAGTAAAAATGTGTGTTAATTAGTTTATCGTGTTCAAATAATTTATTTTATCAATTGCTCAAAATGTGCGCCGTTATTGGCGAGACAATAATAAAGTCTGTTTTGAAATTCTTCGCGAACGTTGGCGAAAGTTTGTCTGGTAATACCTCTGCATTCTAGTGTAATTCTACATTTAAGTTCTTGAATATTTGCAGGTGGCGTTTTGTATACTTTACTTTTTAAATAACCCCAGAGAAAAAAGTCTAGAGGAGTTAAGTCTGGAGACCGTGCTGGCCATTCGATGGCACCTCGTCTGCCTATCCATGTGCCTGGAAACTGTTCATTGAGCCACTCTCGAACTGCTAAAGCATAATGGGGAGGGGCTCCATCTTGCTGGAAATGCAAATTATTTTCACTGAGTTCCATAGCACCATTTTCATCCACCTGATTTTCCAAAGATTGGACGATAGAAGGGTATATCGCATTTTCCAAAAGGTTCAGATACAGTTGCCCAGTTAAATTTTCTTCCAGAAAGAATGGCCCGATAATTTCGTTTCCATAAATACCTGCCCAAACGTTGATCTTCTATGGAAATTGAGTATGTCCTTCCTGAAATATGTGCGGATTTTCATTATCCCAATATCTGCAGTTATGTCTATTAAGAATTCCATTTAAGAAGAAAATTGATTCGTCAGAAAAGCAGATATTTTTGATCAAATGAGGGTCTTCGTCAATTCGGTGGCACATTGATTCGCAAAATTCTATTCTTCTATCATAATCGTCTTCGTTGAGTTCATGAAGAATTTGTATTTTGTATGGAAAAAACTTATTCTTTTTCAAAATTTTGTGCACGGAACCCGTAGACATATTGGTCAGCTTAGAAACTTTTGGAATAGACAACGTCGGATCTATTGCGAACTGTCCTAGTACCTCAACCTGGCGTGCTTCGTCTAAAACCCTTTCATTAGTACTTTTCTTGTTGCATACAGATCCAGTTTCTTCAAACTTACGCACCAATTCCATTACATATTTATGCCCAACGTTTTTATTTTGATGCCTCTCATTGAATACTCTGGCGGTTTACGCGCGCATCGATCTTCAGCCCCATATAGGAAAATTATTTCTATTCTCTCTGCTAGAGTATACACCATTTTAAAATCAAGATTCTTAATTTTAAACTAACGATGTCAAAATGACAATCCTAACAGTAATATTTAACTGGTTCCTAAACGTCTTAAAAACTTGTGCTATTGCAGTGTTTTGCTGTAGCAGGTAACACAAAAAATAATATTGGAATGAATGCACACTAAAATAGTCTGCGAGGAATTTCAAAACAAGCTTGTCTCGCCAATAACGGCGCACATTTTGAGCATTTGAT
>JAHBCN010017251.1:0-2500 GCA_019359885.1 Listronotus oregonensis | reverse complement strand
TTGTGGTTAGATCCTCTTCGACTGCATGCAGGACAGCCTCCTCCACTGCCGGTGTTCTAACTGTACGGGGCCTTCCCTCGGAAATATTAGCTTTAAAACTACCAGATTCAGTCAGACGACGATGAATGTTTATAAATGTTCGTCTATCTGGGAGAGCGCGATTAGGATACCTTTCTTGATACAAACGCCGCGCCTCCACAGCATTACCATTAGCTAGACCATAAAGGAAATGCATTTGTGTCATTTCCAAATTAGAATAATTTACCATTTTTTTAACTAGCAAAATGCGTTTTAAGATCGAAGGAGAAATAAATACAAACTGTCAAGATTGATAATTAAGTCAGTGTCATAATGTTTACAACAACAAAACAACAATCGCTGGCAACGAGCAAAGCTAACTGATTTATTTCAATAATAATTTTTCAAGATGCAATTTGGGTACATAAGACTTTTTTTTTAATTAACGATTTCTCCCAAACGGTAAGTTTTACGGCAAAAATAAAAGAGGGATTTTTTGTTTATAATTGATTGATAATTATTATAAAACAATAATTTTTTCCCAAGTCAATGGCGTAGTATTTTTTTTGTAAAATTGTTTTGAAAATTCGTCATAGCTACGCCACTGGTTGCAAAAAAAAAATTAAATGAACATCTGAAAAGTGTGTTTTTATGCCATAATATCCTGTGCCAAAATTCAGTTCAATATCTCAAACCGTCTTTGAAAAATGTATTAAAAAGTGAAAATAAAATAAAACTTTAACACCCTGTATCTTAATAACTAAGCATTTTAGGGCCCACGTTTATATGAACTTTTCGACTTAAAATCGATCCAGGAATGCCTTCTTCAAATTATGACATACCATTAAGTAACACCCTGTATATGTGTGAGTTGCCATTTTTTGAAAAAAATTATTTGTTATTAACACTTCTTTTTTATAATATGACCTTAGCAAGTGTTCAATGATACCAGAAAAATTCCTTCACCATCTTTCTTGCATTTGGATAAAATAATGTTTTGTCCATCTGCATTTTTTAGCCGTTTTCGGAGTTCTAGAAAATCTGTATGTTATGGATTTTTCGACCACCGTTTTTGCGAAAATTATTGGTGTTGCGAAAAAAATGGTAAGAACCATTTTTGTAGATTTCAGGGTGATCTTCATTTTTTGTTTGAACAAAAATTCTCTAGTTTGCCTATTTGGCAGATATTCGGGAAACTCATTTTTGGGACTTTCGGGGGCTATTTTCAGCGGGTTCCCACGTCGGAATCGTGATAAACTTTTTCTCGCTCGAAAGCATGCGCGAAGACCTAAGAATTGCGCCACAAATGAAAACTGTACAGATTTATTTACAGCTTTGGGTAGTTTCAGGTCTTCAGTTACTGGACTATAAAGATACTTTATATAATTTTAATATACAAAGTTTCAAGTATAGTCATAAAGCCTTAAAGAACGCAGTCATTTAATATGCACTTAGCCATTTATTTTAATAAAACATTTTTAAAAACTGCACGGTTCTCATACGCCACTGCCTAGCCAAGCTTAATTATCGGAAAAAATCGAACGGGCTGTGTCAGGCCAACCAGCCGGCTTGCCGATGGGCCCTTCGCTGGGTCTCCTAGAACGGCTTTATGGGCTGCATCCGGTCTGTAACGCGACAGGTAACTCAAACAGGTATAATAGCCCGAACCAGCATATGGTCTAAACAAGGTGACTTCTGGCTTTTTCTTTCACTTTTATTTTCTGAATGAAGCTGGACTTTTATTCAAAAATTACTTTTTATTCTTGGTTTTTCTATAATCGATATTTTTTAGAAATATCAGTGAATGTATGTTTATTAAAATTTATCAGCAGTTCTTTGAAATGATGGGAAATGTAATGGTAAACTACCAGTTAAACATACGAGTATATGATAGTTAACTAAGACCCATTTTTACAATATCGTGTCAATCGATGGTTTAAACCATCAATATATACACTTATTTACACATCTTAAAAAGAACTTGAACTTTATTTAATGTCTCGGATTATTAAGATGGTTTCTGCATTTAAATTGTAATTGTCTCACAGGAGATTTTATATAATGATGGTGGCCTCTCTTGCATCACGCCTCTTCAATATATAAGGGTATTGTCAGAATTGCGAAGCCACGGAAAAATGAGGTGGCGCTCCATCAATGCATATACCACAGTCCCTGTCGAATTATAAGGGGCAAATTTTATCAAAAGAATTGGCAAAGTGTTTTGCAAAAAATTAAGGTAAATATTTTCCATTTCAATTTTTTGTTAATATTACAGGACCAATAAGGTATCGATCGATAATACCTGCCCAAATTTATTTTAAATTAAAGTTGCTGGTGTAACTTTAATGGCATAAGGATTTTATCGGCATAAACATGTTCATTGTTTAGGTTGGTAACTCCCTGATCTTGTAAGGTCGCCTTTGTCGGTAAATAAAATTTTTTACTAAAATTTAAAATCATGAATTCTTTCGTTCCCAATAAA
>JAHBCN010017250.1:0-18641 GCA_019359885.1 Listronotus oregonensis | reverse complement strand
AAAACATTTTGGGTTTTTTGGGAACTTAATAGCTCCTAAAATAAAATTTAAAAAAAACCGGGCCATATTTAAAAAACAGTTGATGATGACATAAAGACGAAACGTCGGGATAAATCTAATAACACTATCTTGTAGAACAGAAAAGTAGCAATGGAAATGTAAAAGTTATTTTGTTAATCGATTCAAAAAAGTAAAAAAAATAAAAACGAAATTGCGAATAAGCGGTTTTTTCCAAAAGTAAGTATTCGAAAATTTTAAAGTTCTAAGGTGGTTTTTTGATTAGCATCATATTGCGCAACTTTGCCTTCTTTAAACCCCGACCTCGTATTTCAATTTCCGAGATCCTAATGATAAGACTCGAATTTGGTACACCCTGCGATTTACCTTAATACAATGGCTAATTTTTCGTCGGGGTTATTGGATATTCAACTCTGTTGTGTGGGTCGGATTTATCGTCTTTTATTAAGTCAAGAATAAAACTAAACTCGCTTTATTCAGTCTAAAACATTTTCTAAATTTTACTTCATCCGTTGCAGATGTTGATTTATTAATGTATATAACAACCCTCATCGCGTCTTTCGGAAAATATTGGATTTATAGAGGCATTGCTATGTTTCAGTTGGCAATTGTAATAGTATTTCGTCCCCCTTTTTTCTTCTAATAATAAATATATTGTAGATCATCCAAACTTCTAAAAATTTTCCCTTTCATAAAATTTTGTATATTTGAGGGGTTAAAAAACCCCTGATTAAACGGCGGCCGCATGGTTATTTGGGCGGTCGCATGCGACCCCCCGGGGGAAAAACATCCTTACGGGCAGATAGCCTAAGAGGACACCTACACAATGGGGACCCAAGTTGCAGAATGTGCGACGAGGGGAAAGAAACGGCTAACCATATCCTGTGCAAATGTGAAGCGTTAAAGCACGTCATTATTAGGGAAACAAAAAATGGGCCCACAAAATAGAATGGGAGATTAGGCACAAAGAGCCCTGGAGACGGCTCCCAGAAAAAAAATTAACAAACCAACATAAATAGTACCCTTAGTTAGTGTCTCACAAAAGCTAATTCAAAATTGTAAGGTTAGAGGACCTTGACGGTCACCAGGTTCCGCATAACCTATCTACATATGCGAAAATATATCATTTAATATTCATAGATTGCTCTAGTATTGTGTGCAGTGGCTTCGTCTTGTTGAAATCAAGATCCGTTAGAATCTGCAGGGGTGAATTATCAAAATTTCTTAAAATCGGTTCTCAAAGGTGACGGTATTATGATTATGTGTTTGTTACCTTTCCGAATATATGTATTTCTAAATACATTAGTGCTGTTTTCGTACAGTTTCTGTCAAATATGTAGTACAGTTTTAAAATATCTTTTTTCTCTCTATTTAAAAAAATCATATCTTTAAAACCAGAGGAAATTTTTTTGACAAGTACTAACATTTATTTTTTACCAAAAACAAAAGGTATTCGACGGAAACAAGGCTAACTAAGGCGATATTATTTTTTTTTTAATAAATAGGGTTATAAGCATTTAAAGTATGGCATGTTAGGTACTTTTAAAATTGGATTAAAAATCACTTATCAACTTACGTAAAAGTCCAATATGGCGCCCATAAGAAAAATTAAAATTGATGATGGTGCCCAAGTGACGAAACGTCGGATGTAAAATCTGAATGCACTATTACATAGCGCGAAAAAAGTGGCAATGTAATAGTGTAGTCTATTTAAAAATGGATTGGGGGAAAATTTAAAGTTTTCCAAACTTTCGATTTTTTTTAAAAATTTTTGAAATTCATCAAATTTTAAAAAAAAACGGCATATTTTGGTCCCATAAACCAACTTTGTCCCAATTTAACCATTCCATCTTTATATTTCCAAGATCCTAATGGTGAGGTTCGAATTTAAATTATCCACTTAAAAAAAAAAAAAAACTAATAAATAATTTATTTTAAAAAAAATTGACTATTAAATTTTTCTGTAGGCAGATTAAAATCCTATAACCTTATCGTATACCTACGTATGCATTGTATAAAAACTAGTTAAGAATAGAAAAGTAATCACATTACCTTTAAAAGATTATTGGAACGGTTATTTTTTTCGCATGTTTTTTATCTTGGAAATCTTTAAGGAAAAAACCCAAAATGGATGTTTAAGGAAAGTTAAAAAAAAGACGTTTACCAACACGGGACGAAGATTTAAGAAAAAGAAAAAAACCTTTTGCATGCGCCTTTGATCCATTTTGCTATTATGCTAGAGAACTAATTATTTGGCCAGTTTCTCGAAGCAGAAACTATTAAAATACTTATAAAAAGGACAAGTCCTTTACAGCACGTCGAAATTTTTTTGGGGGGATCATTAAAAAAAGGCAACTCTTCTTGAACGAAAAAAATTTTTGAGAGCGCTATTCTCCATTGGAAAAAAAATTTAAACTTGGTCTATTTTGGAAAATATGGAGAGTTTTGATTGGAAGTGAATAAATACTTCGGCTATAAATATATAATATGTTAAAGATCATTTAGAAAGTAACGCCCCCAAGATTGAATGGTTCATACTTCTGCAGTACTGGGCTCCTCTACAGCGAACATGATTTTTTTTAGAGCAATACGACAATTTTAAGCCCCTAACCAATTTAATAATAATAATAATAATATCCTTTACGTCCTATAAGATTATACGTCTTTTCGAAAAAAAAAAAAAATAAAATAAAACTATGATAAAAAAAGAATAATAAAATATTATATGATATTATGAAAAAAGAAACAATAAAATGGTTCAGTGCAAAAACTATTCTAAAATATTTTCAAATTTTTTAGATAATAAAAATAAGCCTTTTCAAAGATAATACTACTACGGATAAGATCATTTTTTGATACCCCTAATGGACTTTTAACGCGAGCCGATGTCCATCGAGAGATTTTCCCTATCCTTGAACGAAAGTTAAACAGTATTGGGATTTTACTATTGGCGTAATGAAACACGACTAGAAGATACAAATTCGTTTACCCCCGCTTTCCATTCGTGTTCCGAATAAGGTACAAGCGACAGACATTGACAATGTCGCACAGGGTTTTCCCCCCCCTTTTTCTGGGGCGGGGTTACCGACTTAATTTTATTCGCATTTACGGAAGATTGATATCCCGAACGATTCAAAACCAAGGAAGTTTAAAGGTGTATGGAAGCCCAATGCTATGGCCGATCAAAAAATGTCCAGCTCAGTATGAAAATAACTGTCGATTGGCCCCCCGATTCTGCGCAAAAAAAAAATTCCACAAAAAAATTTAATGTGTTGTTTAATTACACACTGATAAATCATTGGGACCAACACATTATAATTTTTTATAAGAGCCGGAGTCCCTTTTTTTATTGATAAAACCTTCTTATTTTAGTGATTATTTTTATTAAATTGTGACAAAATTTTTGGGGGTTTATTGTTTGTTACTTTTATCGTAACAAAATGATAGAGGTTGTATGGGCCAAAAAAGGGGAAAAACCCGTCTTTTTTTTGGGAAGACTTTTTAAAAATTAGGTTTTTTTAAGACGTAACGTTGGGGAACCGAATAAATAAAAAATTTTAAAAAAATGAATAATAGAAAATAAAATTTCAAAAAATATTGGAAAAAAAGGGAATCTTAAAATTTCTTTTTTGATTTTTAAAAGTTTGGTTTTTTTGGATTATTAAAAAGAAATAAGGTTTACATTTAGGTACTTTTTTTTTTATTTAATAATTTGATACCTTTTTTAAAAGGTCAAAATTTTGATTACCAACCAGGCAAATTTTAATATATAATCCTCTAATTTTAAAAAAAAGTAAAATTTTTAAAAGGGGGGTTACAAATCTAAAAAAAAAATTGAATGTTTCGTTTTGGTTTTTTATCATCTTGAAAAAAATCAAACTATTCCCCTTTTTTTTAAAAAATTCTTGATTTTTCATAAATTGGAAAAACACAAACACCTTTTAAAAATTTTTTTTTTTGTTTATTTTACATTTTTCATTTTATTTTTAAGAAAAAAGGCTTTTTTGATCTTAAAAGTTCGCAATTTAATGGAAAAAAAAAGTAAAAAAATAAAATCAAGGTATTGAAAGGTGTTTAAAAATATCGTGTGCCACTTTATGTAAAAAAAAAAAAAATTTGTCAAAAAGAAGGGGAAAAAAGTGAAAAGGGGGGTTGTTTAATTTTAAAATTTTATAATGAAGATCTCGGAAAGAAATTTAAAAAGGTATTTTTTTTGATTTGTAATCAGCGCCCCTTAAACCCCCCTATATCAAATTTGATCAAAATCGGAGAGGAGGCAACTTTCGAGACAATAATTTTTTAAAAAAAAAAATTTGATTTTTGGTTTCTTAATCTTGCATTATCAACTTTTTAAGCTCGACATACTGTACACACATAATATTTAACGGATACTGTTACAATGGATACTCAGGGTACCAAAGGTTACTAAACATTTTTTTAAATGTTATTCTGTCTCATGAATGTTTGTTATTAGTGAAAAGTATATCCAAAAAGCAGTTATAAAAAAATTTTACTTTTTAAGTACAACCAGAATCTTAGGATTAGATTAAACTCATTTGCACTATCTTGCCCCCTTTTATCACAAAATTGGGATAAGTACATAATACTATCATACAATGTTTAAATGTATTTTAAAAATGTGTTTTTATTTATTTACAAAAAATTTTTTGGAAAAAAAAAAAACTTCCAAAAAACGACCTTTAAATAGAAGGGTAAAGTGGGCCATCTATTCTTTCCTATTATATCAGATGATATAAAATCTAATATTACACAATAATTTTAAATATTCTATAGTAGTATCCTTAATAAAACAATTTTTTGCAAAAAAAAAAAAAATTGAAGTTAAAAAGACATTTGCTGATGTCAATTTTATAGATAGTAACAAAAATTAGGGAAAACCCGGCCCGACCACTATTTTTGGAAAAATTCCGGGACCGACCCCCCATTCCCCTTCCCGTCCGCCGGGGCAATTTTGTTCTACAGATTGGGTTATACACCTTTAAACTTTCTTGTTCAAAACGCCCCATTTAAATGAACCATCATTCGGAGTATTATCTTTGGCCTTTTCAACAATTTTTAATACACAAAAAAATTATTATTTTTTTGATCTTTAAAAAATTTTTTTTTTTTAATTAAAAAGAACATGGATTTTAAAGTTAAAGTTGAGAATTGTGTATTTTGTCTAGTATTTGGCGAAGAACTTTAGTATTATCAATTTTTTTTGTGTAACAAAGATACTTTTTTAAAAATAAATAAAAGAGATGTTAAAATTTTTAAACATAAATAATGGTTTACACTTTTTTGGATTAGCAAAATATTAAACCTTTTTTTAATTAAAACTTTAAAATTTTAAATAGATACTGATAAAAAAAAAAACAAAGTTGTTCAAAGTCGATAAAAATTCAAGGGAAACCTTTTTCATCTTTATATTCAAAAGAACCCAAAAATTCCGTTTAAGAAAAAAACCGAAGCTATGAAAAATAATAAAATAATAAAAATAATACCTATAATACTTTATAGACAAAGTATTACTTTTAAAAATCTTTTTTGTAAAAAATTTAAAATAATGAAGAACTCCAAAAAAAAATAAATTTCATTGGCATACAAACATTTGTATTTCATCATTTCGATATATGTTTTGATATTGTGTTATATTAATAATTACCGTCATTTAAACAAAACAATATTTAAAAAAGGGAAAGGGTTTAAAATTCAACAATCGAATAAAAATCTTTTTTTTAAGGTTCCACCCACTCAAAAAAATTAATTAAAAAAGTCGAAAATGACAATCGAGAATCCAAATTTTCGACGCGCATGTTTTTTTGCGACATTATTCTGATGCCGTATGTGAGACTGTGTATTTTAGTGTAGAGAATAGCCAGCACGCTTAATCAAACTCAAATATATGTTTTTTTTTTGATTTAAAAATAAAGTCGCAATCTTTTTAAAATAACTCTCACAGCCCGACAACTCGTCCGTTCCATTGCACTTAACACTAAACATCTCAAACGCTACCTCGTTTTTTTGGTAAATAACAAAATAAGATAAGGCCAAAACACTTAACGGTAAATCTATTTAGAAGAGGAAGTCTAGAGTGCCACATTTACGCATCAGATGAATTTATGGTCTAATTGTGTAAAAGAGTAAGTAAACAATTTAAAAATGGGAGTTCTTCCGAGTCTTTAAATTTGTGTATGAATATATTATATGTTACACGTGTAGGCATAAAATAAAATTTATTCCTACTCTATCAAAAGATACAACCAATTGGCATTTAGTTTAATATTCCTTATAACAAGGGCGTAGCTAGGTTTTTTTTTTAATCTAAAAAGTGAGACATGGGATCCACAACAAATATATACCGGATGCTATAGGCCAACACTTTGAAAAAGAGAATTTTTGTATTGGGGATTTTTATCCTATTCGAAAATCTTTTTTACCAAAGTGCTTCCCTTGGGGTCAATAGCATCTGGTATAAAGGGTGTCGCAACTCTAAACACTCAATATCTGTCCCTGTACATGACACAGATAAAAATGTGTGTTTGGTAACACTAATTTTATTAACAGTATTGGTAAATATACAGAGTGTTTCAAAAATAGAGTTTTCATTGTTAAGTACGTTTTTTCAAATGAAACGTCCTGTATTGCTGGTTTTTAAGATAGTTAAGTAACTAATACAGGAACTAAATTGGTCACTCTGACACTAAAAAACTATTTTAAAATAATTATGACAGAAAATCGTCTAAAAATCGGTCAGCAGTTTAAACATTTACTATAGGATATTATGTTAATTGTTTTTAATCTTTACTTTTAATTATTACATGAGTAAATCAGATAAAACTACAATTATATGTCGTTATCTCAAAAACCACCCAGAATTGACGTATTGTGTAATATAATGTAGAATTAAATAAAGAGCCAAAATTTGGTAAAATATGCAGAGCGTTTCATTTAAAAAAATGCACTTAACAATGAAATCTCTTTTTTCGGGACATCCTGTATATTTACCAACACTGTTAATAAAATTAGCGCTACCAAAAACACATTTTTTTATCTTAAGTTTTTTTTGGAATTATGTACAGGAGCAGTGATATTTAGTGTATTAATAGAGTTGGGACATCCTGTATTAGCCAAATTAATTATTTTTCAATAATCTAAAGTTTTGCTTTCTTGCATTATTTTGGTACAACTAACGCTTTCCGAGAAAATTGCCCATAAATAAATTTTATATATACAGTATGTCCACGGAAAAGGTGTTGAAGAGAAAAAACTTTTTAATTTTTAATTTTATCGAAAAAAGGTACTCTTGATAAAAAAATTTGCTACTTCTAAAAGTAAGATTGGGATAAAAACATTTAACATATTTTATACGCAGTGTTCAGAAAATTGAAAAAAACTAAAAATGGTACAAGCATTTATTTGAAAAGATATGGAAATATGTTACTGGGAAAAAGTTGTTCAAAATTAAAAGGTAGTCTCTAATACCAATTTTCGAAAAAATCGAAAATTCGTATTTTTTTGTGATTAAATTTATTTTAATATCAATTTAAATTTTTAATATCAATTTATTATCAAATTTTTTGCTGTTAAGTAAGCATTTAGAGCTGACGATACTGCGGCTTATGAATTATAAAAGCGAAGTGTCAATAAAGCTTGTCACTATCAACGCCTACTAGTACAAAAATTTGGAATTAGTTAATTGATAAATAAATTGTAATCACAAATAAATAAAAGTTGGCCGATATTTTCGAAAATTGGTATTAGAGACTACCTTTTACGTTTGAACAACTTTTTTTACTAACTTATTTCCATATCTTTGCAAATAAATGCACTTTACTCTTGTACCATTTTAAGTTTTTTTAATTTTCTGAACACCGCGTATAAAATATGTTAAATGTTTCTATCCCAATCTTACTCTAAGAAGTAGCAAAAAAATTTATTACAAGTAACTTGTATCGATAAAATCAAAAATAATTTTTTTTCTCTTCAACACCTTTTCCGTGGACATACTGTATTGTATATTCATTTAATCTCTAAATTAAAAAAAAAATTCAAATATCATAGTAAAAAATTTAATAACTTACATGGGCATAATACTAGACCAACAGATTTATTACAAACAATTCAAATCAAAAGTAATTTTGGAATGACATTAATACTCCATAACGAAATAAAAATGTATAATAACAGAGGTCTGCATTTTTAAACCCTTTGAAGGTTGATTTAAAAATTTTAATTATTTTCTAGTTATTGGGAAACGCTAATTTTAAATCTTTTTTTAGTATTTCTGTATCAAGTAAGGTTATTTTTCAAAACAATAAAATCCAAAAATATAGAAAAAACAATTTATTTTATTTTTAAGCTCGTTTTACAACACATTAAAGAAAAAAATACAAAATATTCACAAAGAAACTATTAGAAATGGTTACTTATTCTTTACGGTTCTTAGAAAAACGTTTTCTTATTTCAGAAAAGCTTCTTCTGGTTGTTTTTCTATCATATTCTAAAGAAAGATCTCTTCTCAACGTACAACAGTACTCGGCCATTATTTTTATGTCCCAGTTCTCGTATATCTTTTTTCCATCTTTTTTATATCTTAATGAAATTTTTTACCTTGCTCTTTACTTAAGAGTGCATTTACGCTACACCTTAGGGGTCGGGCGAAAGGACGCGGAGACGGTGGGCGGAGACCAAGGAAGTTTAAAGGTGTATGGAAGCCCAATACTGTAGAACAAAATTGTCCAGGCGTGCGGGCAGCGGGAATAGGGGTTGGCCCCGCGGAATTTGCGCAATGAATAGTAGGTCAGGGCCGGATTTCCATAATTCTTTGTTACTATCTATAAAATTGACATCATCAAATGTCAAATTCCAACATTCACTTTTTTTTATTTTTGCACAAAATTGTTGGTTATTAAAGGATACTACTATAGAATATTTAAAATTATTGTGTAATATTAGATTTTATATCATCTGATATAATATGGAAAGAATAGATGGCGCCAATTTACTGCCTTCTATTTAAATGGTCGATATTTTTGGAAGTTTTGTATTTTTACCAAAAATCTTTGTAAATAAATAAAAACACGATTTTTTAAAATAAATTTCAAACATTGTATGATAGTATTATTATATAGAATCACCAATTTTGTGATAAAAGAAGGGCAAGATAGTGTAAATGAGTTTAATCTAATACTAAGATTCTGGTTGTACATTAAAAAGTAAAAAATTTATAACTGCTTTTTAGGCATATACTTTTCACTAATAACAAACATTCATGAGACAGAATAAAAGTGGTTAAAAATATTTAGTAACCTTTGGTATCTGAGTATCCATTATAACAGTATCCGTTAAATATTATGTGTCTACAGTATGTCGAGCTTAAAAAGTTGATAATGTAAGTTTAAGAAACCAAAAATCGAATTTATTTTTAAACAAATGGTATTGTCTCGAAAGTTGCCTCCTCTCCGATTTTGATCAAATTTGGTATACAGGGGTTTTTTGGGGCGCTGATTACAAATCTGAAAAAAATATCTTTTCGGCAACTTTTCGTTTTCAGATCTGTATATCAAAGTTGAAAATTAAACTAACCTCATTTTCACTATATTTCCCTTTTTTGTACACAATTCTTGATTTTTACACTAAAGTGGCACACGATATTTTATAAACACCTTTTAAAACCTTGTATTTTTATTTATTTTACATCTTTTTTCCATTAAATTGCGAACTTTTAAGTTCAAAGGCAGCAGCCATAGTTGCTTAAAAAATAAAAGTGTAAAAAAGGTGTAAAATAAACATAAAAAAAAGTTTTTAAAAGGTGTTGTGAAATATTGTGTGCCAATTTACTGTAAAAATCAAGAATTTTGTGCAAAAGAAGGAGAATAGTGTAAATAAGGTTAGTTTGATTTTCAATTTTGATGATGAATATCTCGAAAACGAAACATTGTCTAATTTTTTTTAGATTTGTAATCAGCGCCCCAAAAACTGTAAAAATTGTACCTCCTTTCAATCAATTAGAGGGACCTGTATATATTAAAATTTGCCTGGTCTACCCAGTAATCAATAATTTTG
This sequence comes from Listronotus oregonensis, assembly GCA_019359885.1. Lineage (NCBI taxonomy): Eukaryota > Metazoa > Arthropoda > Insecta > Coleoptera > Curculionidae > Listronotus > Listronotus oregonensis. The sequence goes on along the minus strand of JAHBCN010017250.1, from coordinate 8,555 downwards.
ATCCTTTTAAAGAGTGTACTAAATTATTAAATGAAATAAAAGTACCTAAATGTAAACCTTATTTCTTTTTAATAATCCACAGAAATACACAAACATTGTGGAAATCATCTAAAAGATAGTTAAGATTGCCTTACTTTTCTCACTAATATTTCCTATGAAATTTTCATTTTCTATTATTCATAATTGATATATTATTATTTATTCGGTTACCTAACGTTACGTCTTATAAGAAGCACCAAATTTAAATATAAAAAATACTTACCTAAGTTAAAAAACGGGTATGTTACCCTTGGATTTGCAAATACAACCTCTAGTCATTTTGTTACGATATTATAAGTAACAAACAATAAACACAAAATTATATTCACAATTTAATAAACATAATCTAAAAAAGAAGGTTTTATCAATCCAAAAACTGTACTCCCTCTAAAAATTATAATGTGTTGGCTAACTTCACACTGATTTATCAGTGTGTAAGTCCACATTAAATTTTTCGTGGAATTTTGTTATTGCGCGAATCGGCGGGGCCAACTCTGACGTTTTTTTCATACGGGGCTGGACTTTTTTTAACGAATGGGCCTGCAGGGCTTTCATACACCTTTAAACTTCCTTGGGGAACTCAAACTCCCCCTCCCCAATGTTCGTATCCCCTTAAAAATATTATATTTTTTTAAAATTCTTAAATTCGTTGAATCGATAAGTTTTTTTGATTTCAACCTACAAAAAAAATTTTTTTAGTAACTAATTTCACTCTAATGACATAAATTATACATCATTTTAAAGGTAAGGAAAGAATATATGCTACTGCTGAAGGTTTTAAAATAAGTGGTTAAAAAAAAAATAGTATCAAAACATAACCGATTTTAGGGTATTTCCTCAACGAAATTTTAAAAAACCAAATCCAAATTTAAAAAACTATTACTGCATAAACCTAGATTTAACTGTTGGCTTTCATATAATTTTTGAAAATTATTGATAACTTATACCGTTTTTGAGAAAAACATTATGTCCCGAACCGCAAATTGGATCCAATTTTCGCGGCGCGAATCAGCATATTTTCAACGATCTCAACATAGTTTGGGTATTTATAATTTCCTAGAAATTGTTGTATATTAAGCAGCTAATCTGCAGCCCTACAACAATTGGAAAAGAAGTAAATTATTGGAGGGTCAATAAGACTTTGCGAATTATATTTTTGGTTTTAGGTTTTTTGTCTCGCTTTGTGGACGGTCTTCTTTTATTTAATGCTGTTCTCGATTCCTACTATTCCACTCACACAGGAAACATGTAAAATTAGTAAATCCCGACTGCTGACCCAAAAGAAGGCCTAACATTTTTACATCTCCACACACTTCTCCGTTGTGATTTTAATATTGTATTCTTAAAAGTAATTCCTTTAAATTTTCATAGTTTTTCTTTAAATAAATAAACTAAAAAGCAGAACAGAAAATCATTTTTTGGGGTTTAAAACCTAGACGAATACTACATTTATTTTTTTAAAAAATGTTAAAATGCTTATTTATAATATTATATATATATATATATATATATATATATATATATATATATATATATATATATATATATATATATATATATATATATATATATATATATATATATATATATATATATATATATATATATATATATATATATATATATATATATTTATATATATATATATATATATATATATATATATATATATATATATATATATATATATATATATATATATATATATTTAAATGTTGGGGGGGTAAAGACCAGTTTAATTTTAACATTTAGTACTAGTGATGGAACGGACTCATGTTTCGGACTACCGAACTCCGGACTTCCGGCCGCCCAGCGAACCGGGCCGGAAAAACCCGCCGAACTCTATGTCTTTTTCCTCAAAAAATAAAAAAAAAAATATTAATCGGTGCTACTTACATTTAAATGTCAATAAAAATAATAAAAAAACCAAGGAAATTGTAAACTGAGAGTTTTTTTTACAAAGACAATTGACAGCTAAATAATATCATGTCATATATTATGCACCCTTATTTAAAAACCCACTTAAAAAAATTTTAAAAAAAATTATGAAAATCACCAAAAAGTTCGTTAATTTAAAATGAATTTTTTTAAAAACATAAATTTTGTAGAATAGTTTACTTATATACCTTCAAGATTCTTAAAATCCTTTTTTGCCGCACAAAACACAAGGATGAGTTTCCAAAAGGAGCCCAAGTTTAAACGATATTTAAGCGCCCCAGCAAGTAGTGTATTCAGAAAAGGGCTTTTCAGAAATTGGCAACATTTATGAAGAAAAAACGTTCTAGTTCAGTCAAAATGCTTTTATTTATTCATCATAATTTGAAAAAGATACATTTTGATTATTAACAGTGTTTTTCCTTATTTGTGGGGAAAATTTGAGATTTGTAATCAGTTTATAAATGTAAATCTTTACCAAGATTTTTATTTCCCCTATTTATATTTCCAATGACATAAATTATATTTCCTTATTAACATTAAAAAATTTCCGGCCCGGGCAACCGGATTTTTCAAAAAATGGCCGACCGGAATCCGGTCCCGGGCTTTTTGGATTCCGGGCGAACCGGATCGTTCCATCACTAGTTAGTACTATATAAAAACTGAGCTTAACAAACAAAACTCGTCATCACAAATTTCATGCAGGCCTGTGCAAGCAATAAGAATCAAAAAAATTAAAAAAACTATCAGTGTTTAAAATACAAAAAAAAATATTTAAAATTAATTTTACTCGTTTATTAGCGAGTTCTTGTTGAGTTAATTATTGTTTAATTTAATTTTTTTATATCATTTTATTTCCTGTAATAAATGTATAGTTTGTTGGAAATTAAATAAATAAATAAATAATAAAGCGTATTTAAATCCCAAATTTTTAAACACTGCAATAGTCAAATTAAAATTTTAATTAGGATGTGCGATGAAGAAACGATTTTCGAGTGAGCGTCTTAAGTCGATATCAAAACATACACGAAAGCCTTAAACTCAACCAAAACATGTCATATATCGATCTGGAGTGGCTAATAACACGACAGGTCTGTCCACAGTAGCCGAGGGTCCTAAGATTTATGCACTTGCAATAAACGGTGGTATTAGCAATCAAATCTCCTGGACGAACGTCGTAAAATCCCCGGTCTTAGATCGTAAAATACTGGAATATTCGGCAATGTTTGTTTTGTGTTGTCAAATATACCGAGTGCGGCAGATGTTTCTTTTATAGTTTTTTTATCTGGGCACAAAAGATTTAAAGTCACTGGTTATTAGGAGAAATTTAAAGTAATATCAAAGACAATTATAGTGTCCACTATAGACGTACAAAACAAATTTTTGATAATAGGTTTGGACGCTCGGTTACTCGAGCGGGCGCCCAAACTTAACCTGCTAAAAAACAAACCCCTGTTTAAATTTTAAAAAAGCAGCGGGAATTAGGACATATTTCTGTGGAAAAGGGGCCCAAATTCGTATTAATGATAATTATTTTTTTTGCTGTGTGATAATTTATTAAAATTTCTTCTTAAGGTATGTACACACCGAAAAAACAAATATGAACAAGCATTCGTTCTCGTTCACCTTGTTTTTTGTTCTTTTTTATTGTGGGGTTATTTTGTCTACAAGCCAATCAAATATTTGTTCACCCCCGAACCAGTTGGAAAATTTTGGTGACGATGAACAAAATGTATTTCTCTTTGGGATGTACACACGAAAAAAAAAAATAAAAACAAACATTCGTTCTTGTTCATTTTCCCTTGTATGTTTTTTTTGGTTTATTTTTCCCCGCTTTTCTGTCTACCGCAAAAAAATGTTTGTTTTATCTTGTTCGACTAGTTGAAATATGGATGACCATAAAAAAAAAAATTCTCTTTGATGTACCGCGTCCACTGAAACATGTGCGAAAAAGAAAAAACCCGTTGGTTCGTCGTTTTAATTTTGCAGAAGAAAAACGTTTGTTCGCTGATTTTTTGTTCTTGTTTGTTTTTCCGGGTGTGTACATCCCCTTTTGATTGACTCGAACGACTCGAACATGTATGAACAAAATCAAACGTTTGTTCGTTTTTTTACTGTCTACAACAAAGAAAAACGTTTGTTTGGTATTTGTTTTATGTTTTTTTTGTACATATTAAAAAGTGTTTTTTCTCTTCATAACTTTTTTTTTTTAAAATTCGGGCCTTATGTTTTTTTAAACAAAAGACAAAAGGGGAAAAAAAATATTTTAAACGAATAATGCAATACGTTTGGTTTATTTGTCTAACCCCAAAAAAACAGTCAAATATGCCCGCATTAGAAACTGTTGGGAAAAAATTCTCTCAATTAAATTTTCTTTAAAAATTTTTTGGGTTTAAACAAAAAAATTGAATTTAGTTTTAAAAATATTATTTATTTAACAATCATAAAAACTGATGGGGACAAACCTTAAATTTTTGTCAAGTTGATGGCACGAAAAAAATATATATTATTAATTTTTGTTTTAAAAGTTTTATGTATACCCATACCTAAATTTAAATTCCCCGTTTTTTTTAACATTTTTAAACGTGGGGTCAAAAACGTCGTTAACATTGGTTTTTTGGGGGGAAAAAGAAAATACCATCGGTGAAAAAATGGTAAAAACTACCCTCCCGAAATCTTATTCCATTAACCCCCTTTAAAAAAAACGTGAACAAAAACCCTTTTCGAATTTGTTAAAAATATTCTCATAATTAAAATTTTTTTAAAAAAAAGAGTTGATTTACAACAATATTTCGTACATCTGGTTTTAGAAACCCTATTTTTTTGTTGCACAATTAAAAACGTCGATGGACAACCCCCGGCTTAAATATTTTCAAGTTGATGGTACTTGAAAATATGAAACACAAAATTACATTTTTAGTTTCTACACAAGATTTTATGTATCATGTCCTATTCCCAAATTTAAAGGCCCCCACAGATCGTTCTTTTTTTAAAGTGGGATCAAAAACCTCTATTAACATTGCCCGTTTTTGGGGGAAACCCCCAAATAAACCCTCGGTAAAAAAAAGGAAAAACTGGCCGTGCTTGAAATTTAAACGTCGATTCGTCCGTCTTCATTTAAAACGAAGAAATAAACACCCAATAATGGTAAAAAAAAAAATTGAAAAATCTTTTTGATAAATAAAATAATTGGTTCTGATCAAAATAAAAATTTAAAGAATTTTTAAAAGGTATTTTTTTGTTCAAATTATTATTCTCTTGATTTTATAAACAAATCTTTAAAATTTGAACAACCAAATTAAACAAAAACATATTAGTCCTATTGCAAATCTATTTTTACCATATATTCCCGGCTTATTAAATCAAATTCAACGAATAGGTAATAAATTTATTATTCGACACTATCTTTAAAATACAAAAGACTATTAGATCTCAAGTATCAAAAAAAAACCATACAGTATAAATGAAAACACAAAAAAATTTTTTTTTTAAGATCCTTGTTAATGTAATAAATTTTATTTAGGTAAACTTCCAGAAAACCCAAAAGCATAAATGAACATAGATCAAAATTAGAAACATAAATTCCACAAATCAAAATTTTGTCAACACGCATTTTATAATAACCACATAATAAACTGGAATCAAAAGGGAAAATTGTTCAAAAAAACGTAAAATAAAGTTAAAATTTTAAAAAAATACATAGTTAACTATGCTTGATGCTGACGTAAATTCAGAAAACCAAAATCAACCATTCCATCCTTTTTTTCCATTTTAAATTCTATACATACACCAGTCAAATAACCTAGTGTCATTTATGACAAAACGTCATAAAAAAGTAAAAAAATATTATTAGATATTAGATTAATTAGAATTTAGAGCAAAAATTTCTTAAAATTTAGTTTAATTTTTTGGTTTAGTTTCACCTTGACAACTTGGCCCGGGCTTGCCCCCGAAACGTAGATTAATATTTGAGTTTTTTTTCTGGTTTTTTTGGGGGTGGGTTTCTTCTTTTTTTGCAGGCAATCTGCAAGTTCATGGGGGTCAATAGGGCTGAACAGGGTTACTACCCTGTTTAAAATTAAATTAAGTGTGGGAAAAAAAAAATTTTTAATCTTGTGACAAAGTCTATGACTATTTAAGGGGTTTAAGAAGGTTAAAAGAACAATAGTCTGTGGAGCCTTTAGCGTTTTTGACATATTTAAGTTTATACGTCAAAAATGACGTTTGCAGGCGCCAAAACAATTATCACTTTTTGCTGTATTTTTTGAAATAACATAAAAGTTAATATATTTTTTTTAACTTGGCAATAAAATGGTGCAAAAAAAAGGATGGATTTTCTGTATGTACTAGCATCACTGAAAAACTATTTTAGTTGCTACTTTAAAATTTTTTTGATTAAAAAATTTAAATTTTCACTACTCGGATTTAAAAGAAAAAATCTTTTTTTAAAATAAATTTTGTAGGGAAATAAGAATCGCATCATTCCCAGAATGGAATATCTTTTGAATAGTCAGCATCCGTTGTGCAATATTACGAAAATTGCTGAATTTCTTTTTATAGATATTGAACAAAAGGTCTTTTATTGGCCACTTCTCGACGAGGATTATGATCATCTTGCAATTGCAGGATTTTATTTCGCAGCATCAAAATACGATTTTTAATAAAGGTTTTATAGAACAAATATACGAGGGTGGATCAAATATAAACCGAATTTTTCATTTTTTCTGCCCAGATTTAAAATCACATCCCCAAAAACCCCCAAAAAAATTTTTTTTTTTTTTTTTTTTTTTTTTTTTTTTTTTTAAAAAAAAAAAAAAAAAAAAAAAAATTTTTTAAATTTTTTGACTAAAATAAATTTTTTTTTATTTTGTCAAATTTACTTCAATTTAAAAAAATTTGTATTTAAAAAATTTTTTGGAATTTATTTTTTAAAAATAAGGTTGCAAATACAAAATTTAAAATATTTTATTTGAAATTTTTTTAAAAAAACGTTTTAAATGAAGGATTTATTAAAAAATAAAATAAAAAAATATTTAAAATATAAAAAAAGGGTTTGGGGATGCAGATTTTTAAATCTGAAAAAAAAATATTTAAATAACCCAATTACTTTTCCCAAAAAAAAAAAGTCTTTTTACCCCAAGACCCACCCAATGGTAAATAAAAGTGTTTACTATGCCAAATACTTTTTTTTTAACATACAATCACCACCAAAATTTAAAAAACCGTATTATTAATAACTGAGATATCAGGGTGTATCCATGAAAAGCAGGACACACTGTATATAAAAAACAATCCGATACCAAAGAAAAACGGCAAAAATTATTGAAAAGTTGTAAAATTCATAAAATTATATCTCTGTCAAGTTTTAATTAAAATAATTTTATGATGTAAGTTTTTTTTTTTAAAAATACGTATACCTGTCTTGCCTAGGAAAAATTGCGATGTTTTGTTTTTTTAAATTTACTTTTTGCATTTATTTTTTCCAAAAAAAAAAAATAATTTTTAATTTTAAAAAGAAAAAAAAAATATTGCTTAAAAAAATTTTAAAATAGGGTTTTACCAAATTTTTTGTGAAAAAATAAAGGGGGAAAAAATTTAAAAAACTTTTTTTTGGAAATAGAAAAAAAAGAAATTTAAAAAAATAAAGGAAATTATAATGGGAAAAAAATTTTAACCCAGGGAAAAAAAAATATAATGGTTCTATGCAATAAATTTATTTTAAAGTATCTTCAAAGTATTCAGACAATACATAATAAGCCTTCTCTAATTATAAGTTTTTGACAGACAATTTGAATTTATGAAAACTACCTATATTTTTAATATTAGCAGGTAAATGATTAAACATTTTTTTTGAGTCATAAAGTTGAGATTAAATAAATAAATAGAACATAGATTTAGAAAATAAGGTTAAGAATTTTGTCTAGTATTACTCACGATATACATAATATGAGTATTACTCAAGGAAGTTTAAAGGTGTATGGAAGCCCAATACTGTAGAACAAAATTGTCCAGGCGTGCAGGGCAGCAGGAATCGGGGGGGTTGGCCCGCGGAGTTTGCCAATGAATAGTAGGTCAGAGCCGGACTTCCATAATTTTTTTATATTTATAAAGTTGACATCATCAAATGTCAAATTAACATTCACTGTTTTTTTTTTTTTCCCAAAAATTTTTGGTTATTAAACGATACTACCATAGAATATTAAAAATTATTGTGTAATATTGGATTTTATATATCTGATATAAAAAAAAATGAGCGCCACTTTCAGCCTTCTATTTAAATGGGCAAATTTTTGGGAGTTTTGTATTTTTCCAAAAAACTTTGTAAATAAATAAAAACACGATTTTTTAAAATAAATTTCAAACATTGTATGATAGTTTATTATTATCACCAATTTTTGATAAAAGAAGGGCAAATAGTTAAATGAGTTTAATCTAATCCAAGATTCTGGTTGTACATTAAAAAAATGAAAATTTTTATAACTGCTTTTTTGGCCCCTTTTACAATAACAAACATTCATGAGACAGAATAACAGTGGTTAAAAATGTTTAGTAACCTTTGGTACCTAGGTATCCATTGTAAC
>JAHBCN010017249.1:0-18463 GCA_019359885.1 Listronotus oregonensis | reverse complement strand
AATGTTAATACTAATAAATAATTAGTGTATAAATTCCTTCGTTAATAAAAAATTTTTTTAATCATAAATCTTTAAAATTATTTTTTTTTCTCGCTTGTAAAAAAAAAAATTTTCCTTAAAATTTTTGCCGAAAAGTATAACTTTCCGCACTTTTTGGGGAAAATAACTTTTCCCCTAGGATCAAGAAAAAAAGTAACTTTGTCAAGGGGTTTAGGGGGAAAGTATAATTTTTTTCCGCACTATTTTACGTTATCAGACGTTTTTTTTTTTTACTGAACGTTTTTTTAAAATTGTGAAATTTTTTTTTTAAATATTCCAGGCTAACATCCCTGGCCTATGTTACAAAAATTTGGGGAACAGGTTGTTTAAAAAAATTTCAAATACAGCAGATTGTTTGACAGTTGCTGAGGAACCCCTCGAACATTGACAATAAAGGGGCCTTTTTTCAGTTTTATTTTTTTTTGTGGGAAAAAAAAAAAGAAGAAAGAAAAGTTTGAAGAACATGGAGCAAATAGTGTTCAAATTTTTAAAAAAAAAAATCAAAAAAAAGTTATAGAAAAGAGTTCATTTTTTTCGAGTTCTGATGTAAAAAAAAAAAGTTATCCACAATAAAGGAAGAGGTATTGCTAGCTTTTTTCATATGAAGTGCATATGCCCAATCAAGGCTGTGATCGAAATGTTTGATTTAAAAAATTAATCAAAAGGGGTTGATATGAAATATAAACTCCCCCCCCATTTAAAGAGAGTCGATAATAATTAAAAAAAAAAAAAAACCAAAATTTTAAAAAAAAAGAGCAATAGGTAGAAAATTTTATTTTTAATGCTACAAGCAACGTCTATCTCATGGTGAAAATAGCTACAATAGCAGGATTTCGACCTGATTAGTTGATGAAGATGACAACCAAATAGGTTTTTTTGTTAAAAAAAGCAAAAAGCTACCTACATAAAGCTGTACAGAAAGTACGTGGCAGCGCGACCTGTGAACAGAAAAAACAAATTTTTTTTTATATTTTATAGAACCAGAAAATGCACCAATCAAGCGTTGTTGTCAATTTTTTTGGTAAAATGTCTAACATTGTTATATACCTGGTCTAAAAAAATCCTGAAATGTACAGGGTGGCCCTTTTTTTCGTTGACCTTAGGGGGTATAGCGAAAACTGAAAGAGATAGGACAAATTGATTGCGCAATCGGGGATTTCGATTTTTGAAACAAATTCAATGGTGAAACTAAATCATGGATAACTTGATTCTTTTTGGGAAAAACAGAGTGTTTTTAAATTTTTTGTCAATTTGGCCAGGCTTTTGTAACTCGTTGGGGAAAAAAAAAAAAAAGTAAAAAAAAAAAGTTTTGGGGTTTTTTTGCGTAGAACTCAGTGGCGTCCTTTTATAAATTTTTTATTGACTTTTATTTTTAAGTTATAAAAAAAAAGTTGGGTTTTTTCAAATGGAACACCCTGTTTTTTTTTTTAAAAAGGGAAAAATTTACAAAGACCAATTCGATGATATATAGTTTGATGGGTCTGTCTGTAATAGATTTTCCCCAAATTTGGGAAAAAAAACCAAAAAAAATTAAAAAAATATTTGAGACAAAGTTGTTTTTTTTAATGGGGCACCCTGTATTTCTTTACGGGGGAACTAAAAAAATATCAACCAAAGGATTGGTTTAATGGGTCTGTGTTCAATAGATTTTGGGCAAACCGCCAAAAACGAAAAAAAAAGATATATCCGATCCTTGCTAACACTTATTTTATTATTTAACCAATTTTCTAACTTCTGTATAACTAAAATTTATATTACGAATAAAAAATCCAAGACTAAAAAAAATATTTTAATAATTCATACTTTAAAAAACCCTTCCAAACCCCTTTTTAAAAAAAATTTTTTATATTGCTGTTTTTTATCATGATTGAAAAAGGAAACATTTTCTAAAGTAGGCTTTGTGTAAAAAACCCCGTACGAAACAAATGAAACTGACATACTAGTATGACTTATTTGGGGGGAGGATATTATTTTTTTTAAAAAGGAGTTTCAAAAAAAAGAAAAATTTAATATGTTGGGGAAGTTACATTGAAAAGGAAAAAAAATATAAATGCATTAAATCTGTATTTTTTTAAAGATATCCAGAACGAAGGCAACCCAGGACAGAAAATGTTTGCCAGATTAGTAAGTAATTTGATTTCCTTTGGATCTTTTTTAAAAACCCCGTTCAAAGACCTATAATAAAGAAAACAGAGAGCTGGGGAAAAATGAATACAATAGGGTATGTTGTCGCAGAACCTACTGCATCATCCAGACAAATTTGGGATGCTATTGGTGTTAATAGAAAAAAAAGTAAAAACATTTTTTTAAAAGCCACAATTACCATCAAAGTTTATAGAAAAAAACCCTAATTTACATCCGGGTGACGCAGAACGCCGTATCACATTTTGTTTGTGGTACTCCGGCAATGTGAACAAGATCCAGAGTTTTCCAGAAAGATAACATGGACAGATGAAGTTCGACTAACTAGTGATGGACTGTTTAATCGCCACACACTTTTACTGGTCAAACGGAAATCTTCGTTTGACAGTAAACAGAGTCAGACAAGGGAAATTCGGTTTTAATGTGTGGTGTGCACTTTATAAGAACAGAATTTTGTGCCATTTTTTAAATTTTATGACAATCTCACAACAGACCCTTTTTTTTTAAAAATTTTGGAAGAAAATTTTTTTTAAAAGAGATAGATAATCTTCCCTTCTGGAAAAAAAATAAGTCATCTTTCATCAAAGGAATTTTTTTCCACAATGCCCCGGGCCCCGAGGTTATTTCTTGATGAACATTTTCCCCCAAAAGTGGATAGGTACCAATGGTCCAGTTAGGGGGGGCCCGGGACGGTCACCTGACCTTACCCCTATGGACTTTTTCCTCTGGGGGGTTTTTTAAAAATGAAACCTATAAAACTAAGAGCAACAATTTAAATGAATTACACATGCATTTTAGGGGAAAATTTACAAAAGGTGTCCAACTTGCATATATATAATGCTTTAAGAAGTGTCGTTAAACGTTGCGAAAAATGTATAGAAAATAATGGTTTGCAATTTGAACATTTGCTGTAAAGGACCTAAATATTTTTTAATTAAAATTTATAAAATAATTAATTCTTTTTTGTTTGTTTTTATTCAACTTATAATATTAGTATTACTGGTAATTATTTAAAAAATTTTGTTTATCTAAAAAAACACCGAACATAAACAAGACTAGAAGATTCACTTTGCGTCGGTCCCTTTGAAGCCTGTTTAGAAGGCGAGTGCCGACGCGACAGGCATCTCGTGCATTTACGAGGTTCCTTCAACTGCAGCGTTCGTATCGCCGCGGAAGCTTTCGCTACGGGGGGCAATAAATATGTTGGTATGGTTCGTTTTAAAATAATTCGTTTGGCGTTTCGACTTCAATAATTAAGGATTTAATAGCTGTGCTGAGGTTCGGTTAGGGCGATATATTGTAGGCAAGGATGGTCCCGAACCGTTTTTGTAACAAGTAGTAGATATTTATCTAAATTAATATTAAGTTTATTGTTCTAAAATATTACTAACCTGCAGTTGATGCGGAAATTAAGAAAGACACGTGAAACGACAAATGCGCTCTGTTGCCACCTTCATTATTTAAACCAGAAATTAAACGAAATATTTTGAAAATATATTAAATAAAAAAAATTTATTTGAAAGAAAATGAGTACAAAATAATATGATATTCTAAAAAGTATAGTAGGTATTTAATACGTATTTACAGATTTTGCAAAATTGTTAATTTCATGTTTGGCTTATTGGTTTTTTTATTTTTTATGTCGCGATTTGCAAACTTTAGTGTATAATAAAGCCGCACTCTGGTGTACAGACTCACAAAATACTCTAAAGGAAACTGTTGACATGGATGACTAAAAGATACATTTTTAAAAAGATCTTTAAATTTTGCACCAATGAAACTTTGACAAGACAATTCGTTGAAATGTGTTTTAAATATTTTTCCCAATTCTATTACGAAATCGACTACACTCTGACAAGGTATTGTTAAACCACCAAAAGGTAAAGCTTCGGTATTTACAAAAGCTTTTGATTTTGCGAAAACAGTTGCTTCGTTTTGCACCAAATTTTCTTCATTAAAATTTGTACAGATTTCGCAAGAATGTCGTAATAAACATTTTTGTATTAAATAACCAGTTACGTAAACTAAAGCATTACCTTCAGTACAATTAAGATTTCTATAATCACTTGTGCCAACCTTTAAGGGATTTGTCGGGGTTGCAGCTGGAAGCATAAATTCGTTAATGTTTTCTGTAAATTCCACATTAATCTTATTTAATAAAACCTCGTTAATATCATTCATGCAATTAGAACCATCGACCTGATCAAAATATTTTAAAGTAAACAATTTTTTGAAGGCCCTGGAAAATTGAATTGGAGTCGGGTTTCTTGCGTTACCACAGCAATTTCGAACCTGACCAAAGAAATTTTCCAGGCAATCTTGATTCAGGTTTCTGGTTAGTAAAAATGTGTAGCCCTTACATTTTAACGTGTCCCACAAAACTTTAATTGAATTTATAGTTAAGTTCCAGCCAAAAATAAACTTCATTTTATTAGTAACATTTTTATTTTGAGTATCAATAATTTTAAGATTTTTAAGTAATGTTTTAATTGTTTCTAAAAATTTTAACTGTTTTTCTGTGCCCATAAATGCATTATAATTATTCAAGTGACAAGAATTTAATAAATCAAAAAGATCGTTCATTTGTTTAATAAATTTCGCAGTAACTTTTGCATCTGAAGGAAGTACGTTAAAGTCCGTGTATGTCTGAAGAGCTACAGCCACAGAATGGCTAAACACTTGCGAGGCATATTTAACCTTCATTTTTTGAAAGTTATTGGGATTTATGTGTTCATCGGTCAATTTTGGGCAGAGTCTAAATTCTTTTTGCTTGTCAATATTATAAAGCTGTTCCAAATATATTTTTTTTGTAGTCCCTTCAGGTAATATGAAACTATAAGAAAAAAAATTATTTCTAGTTGATTTTAAAAGGTGAGGTACGTCAAACAAGTAAACAAGTTTAATATCATCAACAAAAAAGAAAACATTGTTTTCAGTTAACTTAAGGTTAGTTTTCACTAATTTTTGAAAATTTGGACCCTGATCAGAAACAACTCCAAGAACATTTAAGCCAACGCCTTTAAGTCTCCTGACACATTCAAATAAAATATCTTTTATTTCATCAGAGGGTGCTGTTGTTTTATAGAAGAAATAAGCAATTGGTTGCTTCCAGCTACTGGCTACTCCCCGAGCCATGACTACCAGAGCACTAGTCGCTACATCTAAATTTGTATTTGGTTTGAGAGCTTCTTGAAATCCCACTATTTTATCTCTAGAAATGTCATAAAATAAATGCGATTTTACAGACATTTCATCTATACACAGAATGCAATCTTTTTCTTTTTCATTCAACACACTAGATCTTAATTTCATTAAGCTAAAAATAAATTCATTAAAGCCGGGGCTTATTAACCATTGCTTGGTAAAGCGATTAAGTGTACTTTTGAGGTAATCTGTATAATGTAGAGAATTTTTTGTACGCCTTAGGGCCTAAAAAGTAAACACTTAAGGCAAATTGTTTAATTTCATCACTGTACCGGCAACCTTTAGGCGATTTATTTAAAAGACCTAGCTGAGATTTAAGAAGTTTGCAAGATTGTTCAGAATAGTTTTTTTCTAAATATTTACAGACATCTTCCATTGTTATTTCGGTATCCAGTTCTTTTCGGCACGCCGAAGGAGTATCTGAGGTTTTTTTAATTGATTTTATTTGCTCTTTTAGGATTTTTTTTCTGGGAGTATTCGCAGAAAGTGTCATTGATGTCTGAGTGGATTTGACTAAAAATATTAAGGTGTTAATAAAATAAAAATAATTTAATAAAAAAGCAAAACAAACCTTCAAACACTTTCTCGTTCATATCAGTTGAAACAGAAACGTCTTTGAAGCTTTTCATTTGGTTTTCGGTACAGGTACTACATGGAAAGGAATAAGTATCTGAAAATAAATAATACTTAACTAAACTAAAAAATAAATAAATAAGTACCACATACATTAAGCTTTTTTTCTGAAAAAAATATTTACTATCAAATTTATATAGACTTACTAGATAAATTCAACGACGGAACTGCATCATACCTAAGGTTAATTCTAGATTCATTTCGAATGAAACTGCCCTCAGTAAAGTGTAGGTTACAAATTTTTATTCTGTTATTACATTGCTCTGGTGTAAGATTCGAATATCGATGAGAGCCAATGAATCTTAATGATTGTTTCCATCTCTGACATCTAAAAAAAAACAGAATATACAGGAATAACTTATACGTTAATTTTGCAAATCTAAACGCTATTTAACGTATAATAATATAAATAATAAAAATATAATATATAAAATAATATATAAATAAAATAAATAATATATACTATAAAAAAATATAATATAATAATATAAAAAATAAATAAAGTATAAAAATAAATAATCAAAAACCTACCTTATTTCATCTTTTGGACAGCGAAAGAACGACATTTCAGGTCCTGCTTTACTGCTGCAGCCATCAACAGAACACAACGTCATTTTTATACCCAAAATAAGGTTCACTAAAGTGAAATGTCTAAAAATATTCTAAATCACTTGCCCACCAACAACCAATTAACAGGAAATAGAATTCCGGAAGCGCCAGCCTGTATATAATTGTCCCACACAAATTCAGAGACAACTGTTATAACTCGTTCGCTGCCCGAAAGCCAGCAGCCGCCGGGATCGGAGACGGGGCGAGAGGGGAGAATTTCGGGCGGAGTCAAAGAGTGGATCTTCTTATCTTGTTTATGTTGAGAATGGAAGTTAACCAGTCTATCCGAATCCTATATTAAAGTTTCCCCAGCGAAAAAAAAACAAAATGGCCAAAAAATTTTAAAAAAAGTCTTCGAGAATACCCATGGATCCAGTTTTGGCAGAAATTTAATAGAAAATGTAATACCCAGTCCCCCAAAAAAATCTAAGTCCCCCACAACGTTCTGTAGAATGTGTTTCTGAAGAAGGTCAGACGGGGGGGAAGCACACATTAAATTCAATTAAAAACCAACAAAGTTCTTTAAGTTGTGGCATTTGCAAAAATCTACAGTATGCTACATATTATGCCAATTGCACGTTTAACTTTAACATTTATTGGTAATTTGTTTTTTGATATCCCAAAAAGTTTTTAAAAAGTATTTATAAAATGCACGTTTAACTTTATAGTATGTTCAAAATTTTTTTTAAGCCAATAATAAAATATATAATGTGATAAATATCAAATTAAATATTCTAGAATTGATTAAATAACTTAATCCATTTTAAAAATGTTAAACTTTATCAAGTATAGGTTTTTCTTTGTACCTAACCAGCTGCTTTGGACAGTGAACCAATTTTTTGTATAATAAATTAGAGATTTTTTGCATGAATTTTTCAAATTCAGCCTCATCGCCCAAAGGCCAAAATTTTCCCAAGCAAAAGAAATAAAAAAGCGGTTTCAAGTTTTTTTATATTTTAATTTTTTTTTTTCTCGGAAGACAGCAGCCCACCAAAAAAAATTAGAAGTTTTGTCCAGATAGGTTTTGCAAGTGTATGGCGAAGTAGCGTCCCAAAGAATGGTTTTCCATTTTGCAGGAATTAATTTATTCCAACTACACGTTTTCCATCGTTTTGCAAACATCAAGGGGTTTTCGGGAACGATTTTCAGCTGAAACGCCCCCCTTTTGAAATGTTATTTATCTGGTTGTGTCTGAATAACGCGCTGCTTTTTTTTACAGCTTAACCCATGAAGGTCATAAAGGGAAAACGCAGGTGTGCTGTCCAAAAACACAGCCATACCAAGTCTGAGACTGATGGAAATAGGAATGTTTTGTTGTCTAAAAATTTTTTCAAGGACGAAGATGGAAGTGCGTTTTTTCAAGCATTTTTTTGGGGCCTGAAGAGCAAGACACTTTTATTTCACTTCCGGTATTTTTTAAATATATTTGTGACGAGCTTGGCAAATAAAAGTTGTCTTTTTTTTTGGTATTTCTTGTGGTTAATTTTAAAGATTGCAAACAGATAACTATCTTATAAAACAATTGCTAAAATTTTATATATCTATCGAATTTTCTATCCAGAATGCATATAATTAAGAATGGTATAAAAAGTTATTATTTAAACCCAGGGGGTAGCGTGTTGTGGGGGGGAAATTTAATATTTATACCTATCGTTTTGGTACTTGAAAACCCCTTTGAAAAAAATACCATTTGAAAATTTTTGGGAAGATTCTTACTAAATGCGGAAAACAACCCTCAAGATGGTACATATCAGTTACTCAACACGCGAAACTTTTACTTTAATGACACATCAGCGCAAGAAGGGGTGCTACCAACGGGGAAATTTTAAGAAATATTTTCAAAAATTTGATTCATGGATTATTTTGAATAATAACAACAGGTGAGTAAATTGTGTTTTTTTTTAAAAAACCCAGGTTGCGAAAAAAAATTTATCAACATTTATTAACGAATATGGATATTTTTCATTTTTTTAAAAAAAATGTTTTTTTTTTGGCTTCTACAGAGTCAACTATAATAACCTTTGGGTAGTGTTGTCTCTTTTTCTGAAACACCTGACTTTTGGTATTCCAGACGTCAAAGAGCTCGGGTAGATGATGCCTTCCAACTAGCCCAAAAGGAGAAGAACTATTCACAAATGTTTAATTTAGACTTTGTCCGACACTTCTCACCACGCCTGCCCCGCTTTTGGTTTTTAAATTTTTTTGAGAAGAATAGGGGGGCTCACCTTTGGGGAATGCTGTGGGTAAGTAAAAAATTATTTTTTTTTTTTTCCTTTCCTTATCATTTTTTCTTCCTTTTTTTCTTTTTTTTTTTTTTTTTTTTCTTTTTCATTCTTGTTCTTTTTTCCCTTTTTCCCTTATTTTACTTTTGCTTCTTTTTTTTTTTCCACTTATTTTTTTACGTTGCCCTTTTTCCCTTTTACTTTTTTTTTTTACCTTTTCCCACTTCTTTTTGATTTTTTTCTTATTCTTATACTTAAACCCATTTTTATTCTTATTCTCTCTATTGTTCTTTAGAGACATGAACTTGATCTCCTAAGCAACATCTATTCTACAGTGGGGGCCAATTTAGATACTAAACCACGCCTCCTTTGGAAGTCGATATTTTTAAATGTCGCGTGCAGATTGGGCTTAAGCAACTGTGTAAATCATGCCTTAGAAAGGTTTGGGAGTTTAAAAGGGGGAATAGTCAAAGAAGGTGGGCAGATTGATTCATATTCAAAAAAAAATTTAAAAAGTTTCTTTCCTTTTATTTTTTTTTAAATGCCGGTTTTTTGGGTTTTTTTTTAAAGTAAAAGGGAATTTTTTTTAAAAAATTCCCGTTTTTTTTTAAAAAGAATATAGCCATTTCTGTATTTTTTTTTTCCTAGAATTCAAAATTAATAGAAAAAATTTAAAAAAAAACAAAAGTGTTACAGCACGAGTGACGTATTTTTGAAATGGAATACCCCGTATATTTTTATGTAAAAGGAGAGATTTTCACGAGGAATTATATATAGGGAGCTGGGTTCATTTCTTCGGTTCGCTGCAATTTTTAAAAAAATGCATGATACATAAGGTAGTTTCCCCTTTTAAAAAAATGGCTGCCACAGGTCACAGGTGCTTATTTTCAAATAAAATTTTAAAAATACGTTTTTACTTTTTGGGGAGTTTTTAATGGGGTTTTTTTATAAGAAGGCTTTAAATTAATTTTTTAAAAAAAAGATATGATATATCTGATTCAAAAAACCAACAGCAAAATTACAAAAACGGAAAAAATTAAAAACAATACGAGGTAAAATTGATGGTAATAAGAACACTTATAACAAAAAATTTAAAATCACTAAAAGTTAAAATTTCTATATGACTCCCTTATTTTTGAAACATGACCTTAACCCCTTTAGACTTTTGCTCGCCGATATTCTTTGGGGTTTTTTGGTTAGGACGATTAATTTCATTTCAATTTTTTTTTTCTCATTTTCCTTTTTCCCTTTTGGAAAACATTCTTTAAGTAATAGAAAAGGTCCAAAATTTTAAACGACTATTATATCTAATATCCATAACCCCAATCCACTGATTGTTTTGGCGATTGAGATACTGCACAACTTCACAAACAGCATGGGGCGGCTCTCCGTCTTGTTGCCAAATTATCTTGCGATACGCTTCAGTGGCAATTCTTCTATATCTATTATATGTCCTCAACATCGTTTTAAGAATATTGAGTTTTTCTCCAGTTAAATTCCCCAAAATATTGGGTCAATTTTTGTTAAGCACAACCCAGACATGAAGAGAAGACCCCCTTGGATAAATCCAAATTTCCTGGTTTTTTTGTTTTGCCCAGCTGTGCGTATTGCGTCGGTTAAAGATTCCCCGATGTAGTAAACGCACCCCAATCCGCCAAAAAAATCTTTGAAACAGAGTAGGATCGTTATCTTGTTCATAATTAAAATTTGGAAAACCCCAAGTTAAAAAAATTTTTTTTGTTCACGTGTTAAATACTGCACTGGAACGTGATATGGAAGAACAAAATATTTCAGTGTTTCCTGAACCGTCGCATAGGTTACTCTTCTTCTTGCAGGGCCATACCCAAGTCTCTAACTGCGTCAGTAATTGACTTCATGGGATACAAAGTAAAATAATTTAGAATAGCTCGATCCCGGTTTTTTTTTTTCATTGTAGTCCTTTTTCTAATAAATATGAACGATTTTGTTTCTTCGATTAAAAACCTTTAGTTTTAAAATTTTTTTATTGATATATTTTGGTAGAAATTTGCAACATATCTTCGTTGTGTTTCCTGGCGTTTTCTCCACATTTATAATAGAGAGTTATAATTTTAAGCCGTTCTTCTTATGAAAACCTCATTTAAAACTACTCCAAAAAGTAATAAACGTATGTTTAAAATTCTTGACATTGACAAATAAGCACCTGTGACCTGTGGCAGCCAGGTTTTTTCAGGTGAAACTATCTTTATAGTATTTTTTTTATCTTTATGACAGCTCACGAAAGATTATTATATATGTATATTATATCCTACGGGTTATATACAGAGTGGGGCACCCCAACCGCCACAGAGTTTATACGAAAGCCCGTGAAAATTTTTTTAAAATCCTTTTGCAGAATGTATGCAGTCGGTAGAGGATCTTCATTTAAAAATATTTGCATTTATACAGGGTGATTAAAAAAGTACCATATCAAAGTTATGTTTTTTTAAATGAGACACCCTATTTTCTTATCGATTTTGAATTCTAGAGCAAAAAAAAAGCCATGTTTCAATAAATGGTCCTATACCTAATCCCTACCCTTTTTTATTTGAAGTTTCGATTTTTAGATCTTTAGTAATTTTTTCATCGTAAATGTTTAAACTAAAATTAATTCCATAGCCAATATTTAGTAAACATACTATTACTACGATATGGTTTAACATTTTTATTAAAATATTATACAGGGTGGTCAAAAAATATTTTCTAATATTATGAACGTCTTTTACAAATAATCTCTTATTTCAAATAGAAGACTCTGTATTTGACTATTTAATATTATGCAGAATTTTAGACCAATTCAGATATAGGGGCCTATACCTAAAACCGTTACTTTTTTTTTAAATTTTTGCGAATTTTTGAGTTTTCTTTAGTACTTGCCATTTGATTTTTTTACTAATTTATGGTCGATTAAAATAAAGATACTTGGACCCATTATAAATAAAAACAAATGGCTAAATTAAACTTAGAATTTTCACGAAATATGATGGGTCAAAAAAAAGGCCAAACTTTACCCAACTTCTTTTAATTTTTTTTTAAAAACAAAATAAAATCAAAGTTGTTTCCAAAAAAATTTTTTAAAAAAGGTTTTCCCAAAAGCAGTTTTCACCCCTATATGAAATGATCAGATATATTGGCTGTATTGGATATTTTTGATTTTTTCCCTTTTTTTTTTAAAAATGCACCACTGTGGTTGAGTGCAAAAATTGCACTCAACCCAAAATTTTAGTTTTGACAATGCTTCATTTTTGCACATCTTATTTAAAGTAATTTGCTTAAAAAGAGTCAAAAATTTTCTAAGAAAAAATAATACATTAAAATAAAGGTAATAATTTTTATTTGATTTTTTAATAGAAAATTTGACTCTTTTTTAAAAAAAATTTTTTCTAATATTAAAGTATACTATTACTTTAAAACACTAGTAATTTTTTAAAAATAAATAATATATGAATTTACATAAGGGTGGGGCACCCCGAAAGTTTACACGAAAGCCCGTGAAAATTTTTTGAAAATTCTTTTGCAGAATGTATGCAGAGGGGACCTTCATTTAAAAATATTTGCATTTATACAGGGTGATTAAAAAAGTACCAACAAAGTTATGTTTTTTTAAATGGGACACCCTATATTTTTATCGATTTTGAATTTAAAAAAATAAAGCCATGTTTCAAAAATGTTCCTATACCTAATGCCTACCCTTTTTCAAAATTTAAGTTTCTGATTTTGTAGATCTTTTTGAATTTTTTTTTCATCGTAAATGTTTAAACAGAATGAAATTACTATAAAATTGTAAACATCATTACTACGATATGGTTTAACATTTTTATTAAAATTTTAAAAGGGGGTCAAAAAAAAATTTTTTAATATTATAATGGGTTTTTTTAAAAAAAACCCCTTTATTTTAAAGGCACTCGATTTATTTTAACTTTTTGCAGAATTTTATTACCAATTCATTGATATAGGGTGTGCTTATCCCTTTAAACCTTTATTTTTAATTATTGCGAATTTTGTGTAGGGGTGCATTTAACAATGTATTACCAAAATGAAATATTTTTAAACAAGGAGGCTTTAACAGAGACGTTAAAAATTGTAATTACTATGTTATTTCGTGTTAAATGCACCCCTACACAAAACTCAAAATAATTAAAAAAGTAACGGTTTTAGGTATATGCAAACCCTATATCAATGAATTGGTAATAAAATTCTGCATAATATTAAATAGTCAAATGCAGGGTGTTCCTTTTTAAAATAGGAGAGTTATTGCAAAAGAACGTTCATAATATTTTAAAATTTTTTTGACCTCCCTGTATAATATTTTGATAAAAAAGGTTTAAAATCATATCGTAGTAATAGTATGTTTACTAAATATTGGATATGGTTATTAATTCAAGTTTAAATTTTACGATATAAAAATTTTTTTACTAAAAGATCTACAAAATCAGAAATTTGCAAATATTTCAAAAAGGGTGGAGATTGGGACATTTATTGAAACATGCTTTATTTTTCCTCTAGAATTTAAATTCGATAAGAAATATAGGTGCCCCAAAAAAAAACAACTTTGATATGGCCCTTTTTTTAATCACCCTGTATAAATGCAAATATTTTTAAATAAAGGTCCTCTACCGTCTGCATACATTCTGAAAAAAGAATTTTCTGAAACTTCATACGGGCTTTCGTATAGACATCGTGGCGGTTGGGGGTGCCCACCTGTATAAACAGGCCTAAAAACTAATAAACTTTGCATCACATTTGACCACATTTTAATAGCAACATTTGGATTTTGTAGAAAAACAAAATTTAATATGGCGTTAACAAAGTCTAAGGATATTCTAATAAAGACTGCTCACTTAAGCGTGCTGCGTAAAATTTCCTCTGCCTGCACCGATCCCTCGCCTATCGGCTACCCAGCGGCCTCACGGCTTAGCCGGACTTAGTTTGCAGTGCCTTCGGTCCAGACGGTTATATTAGCGGAAATATATTTGGTTGAGATAGCTAAGCGTAATTTTTCTCATTATACTGTTAATGATTGTTGCGATACTACACGTGATTATGTTGTATTTTTTCGATGTCCTAAGAATGTACAGGATGTCCAATTTTCGACACTTTTGTGGGATATTTCCGTTATAAACAAATATAGAAGGATGGGTTTTCGCGACACTGTGCTGCTTTTTCACCAAACTAAAGATTCCGATGTCAAATTTGTCACGGCTGTCTTAGTTTTTGCACTACAGGGAGAAATTAAAATTCCTGCATCTTGTATCTCCGTTGTGCCTTAACTTATCAAAAAGGTAAAAACTGCTCTTAATAGAGTTTTTTGCGTAGAGTCCGGGGAGTACTCAGTTTTTTCTAGAAAGTTTATTTTTAGGAGATATAAACTAAACTTGTGTTTTTTTTAATGGAACACCCTGTATATTTGGATGTCATTTATTTTCTTACTTTAGCTCTTTAAAAATATATAATAGTATGTATTTATTTTTAAAACTAACTGAAATAACAACTATTTTCATGAATTTATGTTTTCTATAGTAGGCTATGATTATCTTGAAAAAAGAGAACATTTCAAGGAATGAAAGAGCCATGTCATTAAATCTTAATATAAATTTTTATTTTAACACTAACTGAATTAACAACAATTTAGCCTACTTAATCAATAATAATATAGGCCATTGGCCTAATAAAACAATAGCAAAAATAATACATACTTATAAATATAACAATTACTTACCATGATAATATTTAATTAAATTTGGTTTTTCTTTTTCCACAAACACCTTAAACGAAATTAAATTACCTTCCAATAGGATATATTTTTTAACTAAACATAAATATAATATACCAATTAATACAAAATGATTAAGAGGAATTTTTCAAAATGGCTACCGTTCGCCCCAACAAAGAACTGGCACATTTTGATTATACGGCGTAGTGCATTTAATAATATTATCCCCTCTTGCAAATTTTCAATTGACGCAATGGCTTCACGTAGTTCCCCGGGTATAATGGTTATTTTTATAAACTAGATTTTCTAAATAACCCCACAAAAAAAGTCTAGAACTGAAAGATCGGGCGATCCGGTGTCCATCTTGTAGGTCCATTAGTTCCTATCCATTTTTAAGGAAACATATTTTCTAGAAATGGGCTATATTACTATTACAGGCGCGCCATCCGCTAAAAGTAAATATTTTTTAATGGCCAAAGAACGTTATCATCCTACGCTTGGGAATAACATTTGCAATATTTTAAAGGGTCAGCCAAAGGCTTCCTTCATAAATCCTATAAAGAGTTCGGACCAAAAATAAAACATATTGTGGGATTTTTTTGTTGCCAGATTCTTGAATTATGCCTATTAAAAATGCCAGCATTGGACAAATTTATCGGGCATATTACTGATCTGGCAAAATTAATATTGATTCTAGTTTGCTCCAAATACCAGTTGAACAATGTGTGTTTTATACAGTTATATTTATATTTTTTCAAAATGATTTAAGCTCTACTCTTAATAACGCCAGTTTCTTCAATAACCTTAAGATGTTGAAGGGGTTGCTCCTACACAACAAAAACATTTATCTCGTCATTTTCTATATTTTCTTTATTATATGATTTGGACCTTTAAGTAAACCTCCATAATAAATTAAATTAATTTTAATAATAGCAGCCCTTTTCAAGGAAAGGTTGCTTTCTAATACATATTAACGAATTTAAAGCCGTATACCTGTCAAAATACAGTTCTGCCCCAGATGTGGATTTTCATTTGACTGTATGTAGCAAATTAGCATATCATAATTTTTAAAGTTCTGATAAGATCTTCTTTTAGCCATTTTTAAAATAAATATCCTAACTACCAAACTAAGCACTCGAAAGAAAAAAACATTAAGATTTAATGACATAGGCTCTTGTCATTGCCTTGAAATGTTCTCTTGTTTTCAGAAATCTATGCATAGCCTACTATAGAAAACATGCCAAATTCATAAAAATAGTTGTTATTTTATTATTTTAAAAATAAATACATACTTTATATATTTTTAAGGAAGTAAAGATAAGAAAATTAAATGACATCCAAATATACAGGGTGTTCCATTAAAAAAAAATCACAAGTTTAGTTAATATCTTCTAAAAAAAAACTATCTAGAAAAAACTGAGCGCCCCGGACTCTACGTAAAAAAAACTATATTGAGAGCAGTTTTTACCTTTTTGATAAGTTAACGCACATCGGAGATAAAGCTATGCCTAAAAATGCAGGAATTTCAATTTCACCCTGTAGTGCAAAAACTAAGACATGACAAATTTGACACCGGAATCTTTCGTTTGGGGAAAAAGTGCACAGTGTCGCGAAAACCCCATCCTTCTATCCTTGTTATTAACGGAAATATCCCTGAAAAGTGTCGAAAATTGGACACCCTGTACAGAGGTATGTATGCATGCATATGTTTTAACATATTTTTATATTATTTCGGCGGTAAAGTTATCTTAGCGCAATTCAAAATTAAAGCCAATCTGGTAATAAAAGTGCCAAAACTTAAGATATTAAAAAATCTGTAAAATCGGTAATACGCTTTTTTTTGTAATTTAACCTACCGCCTTTTATTTTCGTTGTTCGAAAGTAATCTGTTTGTCAATAATGGTTAAAAAAAAAAAATAAATACATAATTAAACATTAATAGTCTCACCATATTATTATATATTGTAATAGAACGCCCCCGTATAAAAATATAATCAACCGGGAGTTAGACTATTTACATTGAACGTACGCGGTAGAAGCACTTATTTGTTTGCTGCACCGTGGCCGGGTGTGTTCAAGGTCAAAGGCGGTATTTTTGCGACATTAAAAGAGTGAGAGGACTTTATTAGAATACCTGAGACTATGGCACTACTTAAAAGAAAATGTGTCTGAAAAAGCTTTGTCAAACGGAAGTTTCTAAATAGATCGCGTTAGTCAAATTTTTGAACAGTACAGTGGTAGTTAACAAAAAATGGACAAAAAATCAAAAATGTCCAATATATCCAAATTTTACACATGGGAAAAATAAAATTATTTTCGGGGGTCCTTGAAAATTTAGCAATATTTAAAAAGTTAAACGGTTTAGAATGTTTAACAAAACGTCATTGTCAGTGTTATTCAATGATTTTATGGGCAACCTGTCAAAACCTGACATTTTTTAAAATTCTAAACCGTTGTTAACTTTCTTGCTAATCCTTTAAATTTAACAACGCGATCATGATCCCGTTAGTTTTTTATTTTTAATTTTTGCATTTTAGACCGCGTAAAAACATAAGAATATTGTATACTGCAACGCACTGAGGCATAGTACCAACCAGGAAAAGACGGAATTTGCTTTGGTCAGCTTATACCAGTAGTGAATTATGGAAAGTAAGGATATTATCAGCTTTGGGATGTACCAAAACCCGCAGCTTTTAGAACGGTAAGTATACCATATGTGACTTCATTTTTTAACTATAACCCTGCGTTTTTAACATATTTTACCACTGATTAAGGTTTGTTTCTAAAAGAAGGAAACGAATATTTAATTTGTGGATGTAATTTTTTATCTTTGGACACTCCACGAAGGTGAGGCCTGAGTAAAGTTCGTGGGTGTCAAGTGTGGAAGTTTGTTCACACGGGACTTAGATATTTGGAGACTAGGAGGAACGAAAAACTTGCGGGTCGGTTCCATAGTCTGGACATTAGGGATGAATGAACTAAAAGCGGCAAGTTTGATGCCTCTCTAGTTGAACGAAAGGAGCATAAAAGTTGCACTACGTGTTGCCTGTTGGGAGGCCAGAGAAGGAATTATACTGGCCAACTCCTCTAGCAGAAGCCAAAATACCTATAGAAGAGCGACAGAACCCCCACAGCTTAACGGTGGGCAAGAAGAGGAAGCTTTTCTGTAAGCGTTGGATCACTAATAAGACGAACAGCTCCTCTTTGAATGGAGTCCAGATTGCTAAGTGTTGTAGAAGACGTCATTCTCCAGACATAAGAACAATATTCTAAAGAGGGTCTGATTTTGGATACATACAGAGTAACCAGATTAGAAGAAGAGAAATACGTTCTGGCTCGAAAAAGAAATCCAGCTTTTTTGAAGTCGAAGCTTTGGATGTAATTGTTTTGCCAGTTGAGGTCATCTCAAAAGAATGCCGACAAGATTAAACGACTCTTTGTTCTTGCAGAACTTGGCCGCTCATATGTAACGGATGAGCCTGGCAGACTTTTTCGCACAGCAACATGACTTTCTTCGAGGCATTAAATTAAACAAGATTTTAGACGCCCGAATCCAAGATAAGTTTGAGGTCTTAAGAAAAGTTCTGCATTGAGCTTGTTTTCCAAATCAGAAAACATGGTGGCTTAAGAAATTGAATATCAGAGTGGAGGGTACTATAGTCCAAAACTATGAATGGGATTGATTGTGGGGGAAGATCGTTAATGTATAGAAGAAACAGCGTGTGTGCCAACGAGCCCTGGGGCACCCCAGTTTTTGGAGAAGCTGGAAGAATGACCATTTACAGTAACTGATATAGGTTGATTAGAAAGAAAACTGGAGAGCAAGAGCAAAGCTTAAAGACCAAGAAGGAAGTTTGTTAAGTCCATCATGTCAGTCCTGATC
>JAHBCN010017248.1:0-17500 GCA_019359885.1 Listronotus oregonensis | reverse complement strand
TATTAAAATTGGGGAGTTTTTTTAAAGTTTTTTCATTTTTCAATTTAGGTATTTTAAAAGGTGGCGCATTTGAGATTTAAATTTTTGTTGATTAAAATGTTTTTTAAATATTTATTTTTATTATTATTTAAATTAATAGTTAGAAATCAAAACTATAGATTGTAGTATATTTTGTTTAAAAATTTTTTTATCAGTTTTTCATTTACTGTTTTTTTTTGTTGTTGTATACATATCTTTTCCTTTTTTTTTTTTTTTTTTACTTTCAGTTTTAAAATTTTTTTTATTGAAGTCAAATGAATGGTTGGTAGTAGGACCAAAATAATTGAAAACCCGCAAAAACTATTAAAAAAGAAAATATAACAGTGGCTCAAAAGGGGGACAATCTTCTTAAACAAAATTTCAGTTATCTAAAAGAAAAAAATTAAAAAAAAAAAAAAAAAGTAATATAATTTATGAGATCCCTTTTAAAAACTAAAAAAGTTTACTTTAAACCCCCCGTATCTGAAAAACAGACTTAATGCCCAAAAAAAAAAAAACAAAACAGCCCCCCAAATCACACAAAGAACAAAACCATTCACACTCCTTTGAAAGAAGAGCTGGGAAGTAGTCGCCCTAAACTATCGAATCAAGAACAAGATAATAATTTTATTAATGTTTGAAGAAACCAACCATTTAAATCTATAGTTACAGCAAAACCGAGAGCAATTTTCCAGCATCCGTTAGAAGGCACGGCAAAGAATAAGGTACAGGTGTTTTTAACAAATACAAATAAAAAACAGCGCATTGGATTTGCTCTACAATTTTACTTGGAACCTCCGATTGTTTGGCAAAAGATATTCACCGAGGGAAAAGGGTTTCAGTCGTGCTCAGGATACTTAGGAAAGGCCCCCGGGGAAAAAGGATTTGATGAAAATATCCCCAAAAAGAAGAAGAAAGGGCGATTTTCGGTAAATGTTTGGTGGCTGAGTGCAAAGACTGGGGTATGTTATTTTATCGAAGGAAGGTTCAATGCGGAGGAAATTTTATGGATCTATTACAGAATATCATGCTTCCTTTTACTGGATTGATTTTGGACAAAAATTTTTATCTTTCAAAGAATTTTGCCCCTTTTTCCAACGCCCGGCAATTTGATAATGATGGTTTTACCATGTCCCGCACGTAGTCCAGATTTAAATGTTATGGAAAATTTTTTTACTATTTAAAAATAAATAGTGAAAAATGAGTTTAGGGGCAAAATGTAAACGAACTTATGGATAAAATTTTAGAGGCGGGAATAGTTAAGAGAAAAACCGGTACGCCCCGGGGTTTGGGCCGTTCGATGCCGGGAAGGAAACCGTGTCTTAGAAAAACGGGGCCCCAATAAAATATTAAATTTGTTAGAAAGAATATTTAAGTTTTTTGAATTTTTAAAATTTTTAATTAATTTATTAATTTGTTAGTTTTTAGAAATATAAAAAATTTTCTTTTTTTTACTTTATTAAAGAATTAAAAGAGATGGGCGAGTTCGGCGTGGATGGTATGGAAAAGACGAAGATAAAATATGTTCATCCCAATCTCGATTTGTCTTGTGGCCGGGCGGGGCTTTACTTTTGTCAACGACTGTCGCGAGTAAACTACCTTAAAGATGCTTAGAAAGACTAAAAAGTATATATGCATTATAGGTAGTTATTTCTTAATACATAAGAACCCAGGATTTATTTTAATATCTGCGAATAGTGTTTATAAGAGAACATGTACTGTACAGAGTATACCGGGTGTTGCTCCGTTGAGCGGGACATAGGGAATCCCATGTAAATTTTGAAGTGGTCCAATATTGGCTACCCTAATTATTTTAGAAGAAAATATTATTAGGATTTTTTAAAGAGCACGAAAAGTTGAAACCAGTGTACAAATTTCAGCCCTTCTCGTCCGCCAGCTAAGAGAAAAATGTAAAATAAGTTACGAATCTCCTATCTTCTTACGCGCCCTTATTATTAGAAGTTTATAATAAAATACCGTTATTTAACCCTTTCTCAAGTTGTCAGATCAAGTCACATCATTTTAAAAAGAACTACTAAAACAAGAAAAATCACTATAAAAGGGTTTATATCGGGGAAAATTTGTTATCGAAGAGTAGCGGACATTTTTTGCAGCCTATTTTCCCAATAGGCCAATCCCGAAATCACAATAGAACGGACGATAAAAATTGAAACTACAGGCACAGTAATCAATAATTGAAAAAATTGGTGAAAAAAATTCGCCCGAAAAAATCAGGGGACCCAAAAAATTGGGGTAACAAACGACCACACCACAATATCTCGAATTTTAAAAGATGTAAATACCACGCTTACAAGTACGAAAGACACCAAGAATTAAAAGACGAAGACGAAATAGAAGACAGGAATTTTGTTTTTGAGATGATTGAGAGGGACAAACACTGACAGAGGTTTTTTACAAAATGTTTGCTTTTTTTTTACGAATGATTTTTACATTGAACAACGAACCCAACATTCAAAATTGCCGGACTGGAGTAAGGGAAAACCCAAAAAATCGATTTGTTGAGACAAGGACTCAATATCCACAAAAAATTAATTTTTTGGGGAAAAATTTTTCCCGCCACCATATTCTTGACCTTTTTTCCCTTTGACCGAAATTTAAATGCGAGTTTTCTGGAACTTTTAGAGGAACAAATTTTGCCTGTTTTAAATAACCTTGCTCGTGAAAATCAAGAGTTTTGGGATTAAAATTTGATGCTTCCCAGCACACAGTACCAGAGCTGTGCGCGAATACTTGAACAACGCATTTAATAACGACATCATAGGCCCGAACCACGCAATATCTTTGCCAGCCAGGTCTCCGGATCTTCGCCAAACTGCTTTTACCAATAAAAAATATGAAAATTTAGACCAGCTAAGGGAATGTATTTGCTGAATGTGCCAGAATATCGATGTACCAACTAGCCAACGTAAGAAATGAGTTTTATAATCGTTTGGGTTATTGTCTGGCATTTAAATGGAGGAATATTTGAGCATTTATTAAATCCTGATATTTTCGTCATAAATTGATTTCTAAATGTAGACAAATTTGTTTTATTGTCTTGCGTAACTGTGAGTGCATGTGTTGGAAATTGAAACAAAATGAAATCCCAGGATTTTTTGAATTCCCGTATAAAATTGTTCAGTTTTGGCAATGACATTATAAATTAATGATCTAAATTATATGGTGTTTTTATTATTGATTTCTAGAGTACAGTTTTTAAGAGTTTAGTTCACTGGTTGGTTGAAAATGCCTTTAAATTTTCATTTTGGGTGGAACTTATTGTGCTCTTAATAAATCTAATAACATTTTTTTTTTAAAATAATTAAGGGAGCCAATATTTGACTACTTTAAAAATTTTCATGGATTCCCTATGTCTGCTTTGGCGGAGCAACACCCGGGGAAATATGTAAATACAGTAAATCAAAAAGTAAAATATACAAAAACACAACACAGCCTTTGCCGCTTCGAAATACCATTTCTCATAGGATCAGTGAGGTTAAGTGACGCCGGGCACAATTAGTATGGATGAACGCCAGTGATTACAGTACACCCTTGGGTGTTGTTTGGAACCCACGTCAAACTGTAGGTCCCGTTTGAATAACATTACATAGACGTTAATGACAGTAGTTCGCAGGTAGTAGTTATCTGTATAACCTCTGTGGTGGCACTACTGCGTTCCTAAATAGTGCTGTAAAACGCAATATCTGCATGTTTCGATGCTTGGACAGCGATGACGGAACAAAGGGATAAAATAGGGACAGTCCAAGAAGCCTATGTACTAACGCACCGTGGGTGTCTGAAGTGTGCAGGGGGCTTATTTGCACGAGACCTAAATATTTGGAAATTTGAAGGAAAAGGGAAACCTTCTGCGGGTAACTGAATACTCTAGGGATAAACGCACGAACAAAGTGGAAAGTTCGGGGCCTCTCAGATTAGATTGTAAAAGAATACATAAAAGTGGCCTACGTGTTGTTCTGGTGGAAGCTGCCAAAGGAGGAATTTAACTGGCCAACTCTTCGGAGCAAAAGCTGTAAAAGTACCTGAAAAAGAAGGACAGATCCCCTTCGTCGGTAGGCAAGAGAAGAAAGCTGTTTTCTAAGTGTGGGATCATTAATAAGACGAATAGCTCTTCTTTCAATGGAGACAAGCATGCTAAGTGTTGTATTAACCGCCATTTTCCAGACATGGTCACAATATTCTAAAGAGGGTCTGATCTGGGATACATACAGAGTATACAGATTAGAAGAAGACAAATACTTCCTGGTTCAAAAAATAAATGCAAGCTTTTTTGAAGCCTATATGTCAATGTTTTTTTTTAATTTCTTTTTGGGATACACTTTAATCTATTTTAATATTATTGGTTGGCATAAATAATTTATCGTAAACTGCCCCATTAAAACATATTGCACATTCTAAAACAAAATTTTTTAAGATCACTTTAATAGTGCAAACTTTCTATAATTACTATCCGTAATACCTAGCCAATATCACACCGTCATATCACCGGTAAACTTCCTACAAATAGGCCCTTTTCACTCCGATCGACGCTTATCTAGATCAACAGACAGCGTGCCGACGACACACGGTGATTTACGGCGGAAAACAGCGGTGAGATATTGTTATTGCTGCTCATTTCGCAGAGACGAATGGTTGTCGGCAGAGACATGGACAAGATGGAATAGCGCGCCAAGTTTACGAAGAGGTATGTTGTAATGCAAGAGGAAGAATTTATTATTATATCTTGTCTTGTAAAACGTATACAGTGTAAACATCTAACATGGAATAAATTCTATATTATTAAATTGTCTGAGAGAACCCCTCGGACACGTCAATTACTATTTTTCCTCGAGCATTTTTTAATCCATAACCATACAGAATTAGTCAAAAAGCAGTCCTGGTGGTCAACTTTACTTTTTCAATAAGCAACGTCACTTTTTTATTTCACTTTCTTAAAGTACACCTAAAAATGCATATTATTGCCAAGTTTCATTTTTTTATTGCAAACCGTTTTTACATAAGAAAAATTACCCACCGCTGCGTCGCACGTCGTTGTCGTGGTTGGGCCTAGTAGGATATTTTGGAACATGCGGTAGTTGCTTGTTATCGGCAACTTTTGTAGCGTATGGAACGGGATCTAAAGCTAGGACAAACACAAGGCTTAGCTCAAGGTGTTAGCATACCGTGCTGATGAGTGAATGACATCCTGTGCCTTAAACAGGTGTCTCCAACGGTGCCTCTGAGATACAGGATGACCTCTCGGAGTATCTAGCCTTACTGCGGTAATGAAGGGCTCTGCCGTGGTGGTTACTTCCCTAGCTCCAAACAGAAAGCGGACAGAACCGCTTTCTAGGAAAAAAAGTGACAAAGGTGCGCTGACCGAAACGGATAGATTCGTTTCGAGAGGTGTCACCCAAGGTCACAAGCAGACAAAGGTGCGACCGACCGAAAGTGGTGAATCCGTTTCGAAAGGTGACCTTGAAGTCACAGGCGCTTGTTTCACAGAGAAGGTCTAATCCATCCCGAACAAACAGGTGTTTGGGAAGGGATTTCTGAATTCAAACAGAAGGCGGACAGAACCGCTTTTATAGAGAAAAGGGTTCTCTGGCTTTAAACAGAAAGCAGATAGGACCGTTTTCTTAGGGAAAGACTGGAGATAGGGCCTCGGAAGGAACATCTGGTTTCTGTAACAAGGACCTGGTAGCTACCCACGTCACTAGACCAAGAGAGGAGGGCATGACGGATTTAATCGTCTGCTCGTCATACTTTCCAGGAGACAGGCACACCAGAACAGTGCTCGTGTCCGGTAGCGACACGAGTAAGAGGAGATGTATGAACTCTCTCCTTCTCCCAATCTGATATCGAATTCATTAGAAGTTTGATCCTATTGGGAGAAATATAAAAAGGTGTGAGCCACAATAGACTGAGCGGTCGCAGTGAAGGCCGTAAAAAGTCCACTCATTTTTAAACTTAAAATGGAAAATTAAATTTCCATTAAAATGAAAAAATTTAAATTGATGAATATGAAATTAAAAAAGAAAGTTTCTTTATTAGTCTTTGAGCTAGGGTAAAAATACTAAAATAATGAGTGTCAAAACAGTTTAAAATATTAAATTTGAGTTTGTGTTTTTTTAAAAGTAAGTAAAATATGTGAAGGGATTTTAGGATGGCCCTCTAGGTGAAAAAACTAAAATTTAATTTAAAAAAAACTAATTTAAGAATCAACGCAAAACGATATGCAATATCCGAGAAACAAAAATCTACAGGGTATCCCATTTAAAAATCAAAATTTCAAGTTATTTTCGGTAAAACCAGCAGTTGAAAAAGCTTGACGTATGTATAGAAAAATTAGGTTTTGTCAGAATATTAACTCTACCAAGTTTTGTTAATATCCATAAAAAATTAAAAAATGGCAACCGTCACTAAAAATACGGGTCCAAGCATTTTTTTTAAATAACTTGTTTTTGATATATTGAATTTAGTCCAAGTTGGAGACTTACACTGTGTAAAATACAGATTGATTTAAATAAAAAAGGCCTAAGTATTCTGAAGTCAATTCTTAATTTATATTACTGGACAACACCACTAAAAATAACACAGTTAGGCCTAGAAATGTAATGCTTTTTTATTTTTACATAAAAGTAATAAAGGTAACTGCGTATGAATATTAATAAACATGTAATACCTCTTTGGACTGTGCAGCAAGCTTTATTGCTTTTTTATTGCCTTGCACTCCTTGCATGCCATTTGTTGTAATAGTACCTTAAAAAATCAATATATTGCATATTTTCTGTACATCCCAGAAAGTTTTGTTTAATACTGTGTAAGTCTGACATAATAATTATTTCAAAAGTTGCCTAATATTTAATTAACTAGCAAATAGAGGTGTGCGAATAGCGTTTGAATCAAATTATTTCGAAAAATATAATTCTATTCGATATTGGAATTGAATAATTCAAAAATTATTCAAATTATTTCAAAATTATTTGAATAATTCGAAAACTTTCGAATAATTCGACATATGAATAATTCGATATCTTTAAATAACTCGTTAACTTACAGAACTAGACCAGTTTGAATAAGTAAAATTTATTTTATAATAAGACAGATAATAGGAAATGAAATCAAGATCACTATATTTTATCTTTAGATAAAACAAGTTTATTTTAGAAAAGTAGTGTTATTAAGAAATAATTTTCCAATATCATATTGCAGCTAGCGGGAAACAGTGTTCAAAATTTTAAAGTTTTATGAAAAAGCCAAACTAAATGGCGCTAGATTTAAACTATGGCTTTATAAATCCTCAACAAGATCCACTTGCTTGGTGGCAAGAAGAGAAAAATAAGTATCATCAATTATCAAGACACCCACGGTACGTTAGTACTTAGGCATCAGCCTTCGTGGACTGTCCCAAGATAAAAAAAAACTATGGCAACAAGATATTTCTGCGGAGAGTGAGGGCCTAGCTTTTTGACAACCATGATTTAGTCACTTATCTATCATTTTTGAACAAAAATTTGCAGTAAAATTTATTTTTATTAACGTTGTATCTTAAATACCTATTTTGTTTTCTTTATATAGTTTATATTAAGTGTTTCTATTAAAAAGGTATATTAAACTTAAATATGATGGTTTGGATGTCTAACGTGACAAACCCTGAATTCAAAACATTCAATAATTTGCAAATTATTAGGAAATTGTCAAATTATTTGAAAGTTTTCAAATAATTCGAAACATTTTAAATTATTCGAAATTTTTTGGTTTATTGGATAAATTTTGAATAATTTGAAAATACGAATTAATAGATTCAAATTTTGAACCAAATTATAATTTTCGATTTGGTACAAATAATTCGTAAGTTTTACTACTACGTAAAATGTGGGGCGAAAGAATTTGCGATAGATTTCAAAAGAATTAGGCTTATAAAAACTTGCCACAAGGGACCCTCAGCGGTTATTTTTTATTTGATTACACTCATACACAATAAATACTTTGAGTTCTTAGGCACCTCTCCAAGACCTTTGTCGAGGATCTGTATTGGCATTGTCCTTTATGGCACGATGCAACTTTGAAAAAAGTTATGTCAAATCACGAAAGACAATGTCCCAATGATTTGTTCATAAAAGGGTGGATATTCTTTCCTGCCTTAGACAATACTTGATAAATATGGAAGCGGGAGGGACAATATCACCTGTTTCTTAGCATCGTGTCAGTTCAGAGTTTCGCAACACCATCTAGTAATTTCGCAAAAATATCTACATTTTCCTTAACATTAAAAGCGTTTCAAATATTTACATAAAAAAATTGTTGATTAAAAAAAAATTACTGGCAATGGTTTTTAGAAAAAACATAAATATTTTGCGAAACTTGGGATGCGACAACAAAATTTAAGCAAATAAAAAAAAAACAAATAAAGGATTTGCTTTTGAGCGTTTAATATTTCCTTGGGAGACACCCGTTTCATGCAATATACGAAGCCATTGCAAGTTTTAGTTTATTCTCTTTTTTGTTTGTTACTTCGTAATTTTCAATATTTCAACTAAAACACATTTTTAATTTTAAAACCTGTATAATAATAATAAATGATTATGACAAGTCAAGCAACAATGGAATCTTGGTGATTTTAACACATGTCAGATTTTTTCTTCGTTTCCATATGAACAAGCAATTGCACAAATGAATTTTAAAAAAGCTTTTTTAATGAAAAGGCGTCATAGTATTTTTTTTTTAATTAAATAAAAATCCGACAAAAATAATTATTTAAAATGAGTAGTTCCGATGAGGAGCTACCAGATTCTATCCTGGATGCAGCAAATACCGTAAGTTTGAATTTATTACCAGCAAAATCTCGTGAAAAATATGAGAATCAATATAGTCATTTCGAAAACTGGTGCTCCAGCAAGGGGACAAAAAGTATTAAAGAAGAAGTGTTCTTGGCCTATTTTGCGGATTTGCAAAAACATATAAACCTAATACTTTATGGAGTAAGTACTCTATGTTAAAATGTGTCCTTAAAGTGAAAAGGGACCTTGATTTAAGTTCATATTTCAAGCTAACATTACTACTTAAACACCAAAACGTGGGATACCGGCCAAAAAATCAAAAACTTTCAGCAAAGAAGAAGTTTCAAGATTCATGAAAGAAGCACCTGATAATATTTACCTTCTAATAAAAGTTGCTACAATTTTTGGATTAGCCGGTGCTTGTAGGAGAGATGAACTTACAAAAATAATGATTGATGACATACAGGATAATGAAAATTTGATAGTGGTGAAAATTCCTGACAGTAAAAATAACACTTCCAGAATCTTTGTAGTGTCCGATGAAACAAATAACGGACTTTATCTGCAATTGTACCGTAAATATGCAAATTTGCGAAAACCACATACCCCACACAGACGTTTTTTGTCCAGTATAAACAAGGAGCATGCAGTACGCAATGTGTGGGAATAAATTTAATAGGTAAAATGCCTTTAGAAATTGCTGCATACCTAAAATTAAAAAATCCAGAAGAGTACACTGGACATAGTTTTCGTCAATCCTCTGCGACTATGTTAGCGGATTCTGGAGAAGGAATTACCAATGTCAAGCGACTTGAGGGCTGGAAATCAACGGCTGTAGCTGAGAGCTACATTGATGAATCCACAAATCAGAAAAAGGATATGTCGAATAAAATATTGACCACGTACAACTCCCCTCCTGAGCTAAGTCAACCTTCATCAAGCCGTACAATAAGCGCTTCCATAAGCCACCCGCTAAATGAAATTACAGGTTCTGCAATTAATTTACAATATGCTAATAACTGTTCTTTTGTTGTAAATATTATCAACAAATAATTCCCATTTATAAATATGTTGTAGTAGTTCTTTTAGATTAAACATAATTTAAAAAATAATCATTGCTTTAATATTGGTATTATCTGACGCTCGTAGGAAAAATTTTGTTCCTAACGCTTGCGCAAAGTGACTTTTCCGCACTTGACTGCTTGCCCGAACTCCGCTTCGCGTCGTTCGGGCAACGGCAGTCGCGTGCGGAAAAGTATCACTTTGCGCACTTGTTAGGAAAATAACTATTTTTTTACCAAAGCGTTTTCCCTGAGCTTCTGACATAAACTTACCGACATAAAATTCGAGACAACCCAAATTTAGATTAAATTTAATGTAAGATAATTTTTTCTTCCATAGTCCGATTTTAATGTTTTTTTTGTTAAAATGTAGATAATTGTTTCGTTTTCAATTAGTTTTGTTCATTTTTTAAAACTACAGTTTACATGTTGAAATATAAAAGAAAATAAAAAAGTATTTTTTTCTCTTATGTTTGTAACACTTTGTAGAGTAACTTTGCAATGTAAACAACACGAGATATGCTTTTCTGTAAAGTTTGGTTCATGTTCAAGATTTAGGTGTTTTATTATTTTCGGTATCTTCATTGGTATGGGAAAATTTTTGAAATAAACGTTACACTTTTTGCAACAATTATTGAAAATACTGTTAAGTTTTTTAGAATATTTAGGTTTTCCTAAAACGTATTCTGCATTTGTCAAACAGTTTTATCTGACATTTTGAGCATTTAAAATGTTTCGTGAGTGAATTTATTTTTAATTTCACGATGCCTTGTCATCCGAAAATTCAGCTAGAGCCGTTGCTCTTCATATTGTTATTCCTATAAATTATACTTTTTACAAAATTCAGTGAACAAGCCTTCAAGGGACTGGAAAAAATCGTGTACTTCCGCCCTTGATAGCTTATTAACCTCAGTTTTAAAGAGATCGGCATACCAGGCAGTTTAATAAGAAATGAACTCCAAAGTGTTTGTCAAGTTGCTGTCTAGAAAAAAATAAGAAGAAGACTTAACGAAGTCAATTTACCGCCAGGAGACCACAGGGAATTTTTTTAATTAAATATAGACTTGATTTGTGAAGTTTATTTAAAAATTTATATTCTTAAACCGACAAGATACGAGAAGAAAAACACCAAAATGTTAAACATAAACCAAATTTGCAAAAATATCTAGTGTAGTTTTAAATTACATTGAAAAAATAATTACCGAGTGTTACAACTAAAAAAACCTTTTATTTTCTTGTATATTTTAACATGTAAACAGTATTTTTGAAAATTGGTTTATGGATAAAAAAAGTTATCACACATTAAATTTGATTTAAATTTTGGTTGTTCTGAATTTTATGTCGGTGAGTGTTATTTGTAAGGTCCCATACACACTTTTAATTTTTTTTTAATTTAGATTTAAGGTAACCGATGTGTTAACTATAAGTTACCTACTACTAATCCCAGGATAACTAGTTCCAAACTAATATTAATATATGTAGCTCCATTTATAAAACACATAAATTGATGTGTTTGAAGCCAAATTGCCATGTAACAGCCTCACCATATGCTCCTAGAAAACAAAGCATTTTAAACATATTTTTCCAATAAATCATAGGACAACGGCGTCAGCAGTTTATTTATTTTACCGCGTCGACGTTTTAAAAGATACCACGTTGTTATAAAAGTATACAACACGTTTGACGGACAAAATATTTTTACATTTTCAAGACAAGTTAATTATAATAAGTACAGCAATATGGCTAATTATTGTTTATTTTTTAAAGGAAAACTTCTGACGGAATTGTCGATTATTAGTTAAAGAATAAATAAAAGATACTCGTGAAAATATTTTTTCAGCGATCGTTTATTCATAAGTTTATTAACGTATGCAAAATCATTTATTAATGGCCCTCACTAATGCATGATTTTGTATTAATAAACGATTATATTATTAGACCGTCATATAGTGTTTTGTCCAGTAGACAAAAGTCAAATTTGTGGTGTTACTAGCTTGGTAAACGGTTAAAACTACAATAATCAAAACTCACAAAAAAACATACATTGAAACATCTATTGGTCCAATCTTGTTCGTAGAAACTATTTAAAAGTGACAAAATATAGTCCGCAAAAAAAGCTGGCCAATAAGAAAAACGCATTAGTTTTTTTTTAAATACTATAAACTATAGTCAATTCAAAATCGCACTGATGTCTTAGCTCAGCGTTTTTTTCAATATAACTCAAAACCTATTGATTTTAGCAAAAATAGGTAGATATTTAAAATGAATGGTCCAATAAAACTACGTATTTTTTGCATTTTTAAGCTAAACTATAGGTGTTCAAATTTGCAACAAAATTTGATGAATAAGATATTTGGTATAATCAATAGTTAATAGTTACTGACTTATTTAGTCATATTTTTATGATTTTTTAACTCTACCATGAAAACTATTGATGAAGGACTTAAAATATCATTAAGATACCAAAAGCAAACACTATTTACAGTATAATTGCCATTATCAAAATTTTTTATAGTATAGGTAAAAAATCATAAAAATATGACTAAATAGATCAGTAACTATTAACTATTGATAATACCAAATATCTCACTCATTAAATTTTGTTGCAAATTTGATGTGATAGCAATTATTTATTAATTATCGATATTTCAGTTCGTAAAAGCAAAAATTTGAAAAAATAAATATTTAAGAGCCTGTAACTTTGTTATGATTGATTGATGATAGAAAAAATTTATACAAATTGCCATTTATGATGGCAATATGGCATATGGCATATGATGATCTCATATCTTATTTATTAAATAGCTACTAATATTTGGTGGAATCTCTTCTGCAAATACTTTTTGATTATTAAAACCTATATTTTGCATTTGGACACAGGGTAAATAATTTACTATAAAAAATCCTGTATATTTTTTTTCAATTAAAAAAATCTATCCCGAAGAAATTTTAATTTCATTTTAAGTAGCAGAAAATATTTAAATTACAGATTGCTGATATTCTAAAGTAAACGGGATAAAACTTACGAAAAATTGGCGTATTGGATTCAAATTGGGTCAGATTAGCAAGTGAAGACGTCAGACGGTCCGCAGAACTAATGGGCATAAGGAGCGGCCGTATAGATTTTGGAAGAGGTGGATTTCAGTAGGTCATATTTTGCTAGCCCTAGGTAATAAGCTGCCGTGTTTGGAACATTAAAGTGCATGGATACAAGATCGCATTATAGCCTTATTTGTGAAAACACACTGATTAAAATTGTTTTCGTGTTCTGAAATTTGGCACCATTTTTTATAGTAAAAATAGTATGCTTAAAACTCCCATTTGCGATACAGAGCAATAACTTTAAAAAAATAATAGCTAGTTATATAACTAGTATTTAAATTAGGTCTTTATTGAAAGAACATTTTTATATTAAATAATGAGTTAATAAAGCCTGTTTATATACGCGTTATATACATGATTTTTGCCATTGGATTATATTTAGTTAAAATTAAAAAATAATAATAATAAAAAAATAAAACTTTGAGTATACCTGTATAGGGTTTTACCTCAAGGGGTGATCAAGCAGTTGTCACAGCAGTTGTTTTGAGATGTAGAAGTTCATTTTAAAACATGTCAAATTAGTTGACATCTAAAATTTCTGAAAAAAACTAGAATTACTAAAAAAAAGGATCCAAAATGAAAATGGTTTCTAAAGCCAAAATAAAAACCTCAGAAGAAATAAAGACGACTGCAGGAGCAGTTAAGGACTCCTTACTACCTAAGAGTCAAGAACCTTGTACGAAGAGACATACAAAGCGTACAGACAGTGGTGTCATAAAAAAAATTGGTAATTTTTTACTTACGGGCCCACGGCCGATTTTATTGAAATTTTGTATATTGGGTTTTGTGGGGTACTGATCACGAATCTGAAGTCAAATTTTGTCGGACACTTTTAGTTTTTGAGTTAAAACGCTCCACTCGGACCTAACCTCAAAACTGTACAAACTTTGCTAAAATTCATCCTTCTTAAAACTGATTACAGCCAAAATGAAAGATTTTATGGAAATACACTTATTATTTTATAAAATAAATTTAATTTCACATTCATTTAACAAATATTTTTAATAAACAATAAAACAACAAAAATATTATTTTTACCCTTAAAAATGTCAACAAAATTGTCTAGTGATTTGAGACAGTTTTATATTGGTACCCCAGACACCCGCGAAACAATTGAATGTCCTACTTTATAAATTTGAATTATTTTTATTTTTGCCGATTTAAATTTAAAAAGTAAACTATTCAATTGTTTCGCGGGTGTCTGGCGTACCAACATAAAACTGACTCAAATCACTAGACAATTTTGTTGACATTTTTAAAAGTAAAAATAATATTTTTGTTGTGCTATTTTTTATTAAAAACATTTGTTAAATTAAGGTAAAATCAAATTTATCTTATAAAATAATAGGTGTATTTCCATAAAATCTTCAATTTTGGCTGTAATCAGTTTTAAGAAGGAGGAATTTTAGAAAAGTTTGTCCAATTTTGAGGTTAGGTTCGAGTGGGAGTTATAACATAAAAACTAAAAGTGTCCGACAAAATTTGACTTCAGATTCGTCATCAGCGTTCCAAAAAACCCCAGTATACAAAATTTCAATAAAATCGGCCTTGGGCCCTGTAAGTAAAAAATTACCAAAAAATTGCAGAAGACCGAAGAAACTTGTTTAATTAGGCAACAATTTGTTGTTGAATATTTATTTATTTATTTTTTAAATTAAAAATTGTTGTTTAACCATTTGTTATTGACAGTGACAGTAACTTTATTCTACTAGTAAAATAAAGTTCTACTTTATTTCACATAACTTTAACAAGTCTTTTAAATTATTTAAAAATGTCCAGTCATTTTTCTTGATATGTCTAAGATGTTGGTCCCACGGTCGTCTTTTCTCTCTGCTTAAATCTACAGTTTCTTTTCTTATTGCCATAGATCTATCATGGTAAATGTTAATTCTTCCAGCTTTTACTAAATAAATGCAATGATTGCCCGCTCCTTAGTATTAACTATCTTTTTTCCTACATTGATAATCTTTTTTTTACGATTAACCCTATTTATCCAGGTTAATGCAAATATCTTTTTCCTGGAACTCTCAATTCTTATTCATTTGAGGCACCAAACACCTTGTTTAGTTTAATATCTTAAAAAAAATTGTTTGGTGTCGCGAACAAAATCTTGAGCCCCTATATAAGAAAGGCTAACTTCTGCAAAAAATCTGGTGGGTGTTACCCAGTGGCATAACGGCATTACATTCATAACTACAGCAGCTTTCGGCATGGACTACTTTTTTAAGCCAGATAGTATTTCTCTCTTTTAACCAATACACTGTATATATCTACCTTGGAATACTGCTACCATGTCTGGGAAGTGGAGTCTTCCACAACTCTTAGTATTTTAGATTCTAGTAAAAAAAACCGTTTGCCTTAATAATGGCCTCACTTTTTTATTTATTGACCAGGTCT
This sequence comes from Listronotus oregonensis, assembly GCA_019359885.1. Taxonomy (NCBI): domain Eukaryota; kingdom Metazoa; phylum Arthropoda; class Insecta; order Coleoptera; family Curculionidae; genus Listronotus; species Listronotus oregonensis. The sequence continues at coordinate 2,142 of JAHBCN010017248.1, read as the reverse complement.
GGGGGATTTTTCCCTCTATATGTATTTTAACAGCCTCTTATAACTCCCAAAAGGGCAATACAAAGTAATGCCCATATGTAGTCTTTTACAGTCCAGAGTAAACCTTCAAATCTATAGGACGATTATAATATGTTGCCTCCAACTTCCCTTAAAATATTTACGATCATTTACGATACGTTAATATGTCTAAAGTCTTCAAAGACTGTCATAGAATTAAAAAAAAATATATTTATTATTTTCACAAAACCCTAAAATTATATTGTAAAACAACTTATTTGTTGTTTTGGCTTATTTCTAACAAAAATATTTGCGTTAATTTAACAATTCTTGGTTCAACTAAAAAATTTAGGCCAAGTTTAATTGCTTAAAATATTTGTATTTATCTATACATTCGTTAAATTTCAATTTATTTTAATTGCTCTCAAAAACACTTACGTGGTATATTTTTTTGATCAAGTTATTTGTTTTTAAACGGTTTTAACAAATAATTTAGAAATGTGGTATTTTACTGTAAAACTGTTAAATCGTTTATCAATTAAAAGTTTCTGGGAAAAGTATTAAAAACCTGTTATTTGCAACAAAAACTTAGGACGTCAATGCCAGATTTCAATTTTAAACAATTAAAACATACAACATTTTTTGCAGGTGTTTTCAAGTTTGAAATTTTTCTTGCATGTCATTTTATTTTAAACGTATTGCTTCAGTTGGTTTTTTACAATAAGTTTCATCACCCTACTGAAATTTGTAGGCCACCTATTTAATTATTTCTAATATTTTATTTACTTTATGAACATATTTTAACCAACTTTTAAAAAATATATATATATATATATATATATATATATATATATATATATATATATATATATATATATATATATATTTTTTATATATATATATATATATATATATATATATATATATATATAAAAAAATTTTTTTTAAAATTTTAAAATTTTAAAATTTTATTATAAAATTTTAAAAATTTTAAAAAAAAAAAAAAAACCTTTAGTTTTTTTAAAATCCAAAAAAGAAAAAAACTTAGTAACTTCCCTTTTCCCTATAACCTCCCCACCTTTTTATACAAATATAAAAATGCCTTACGAGATATTATTATCAGTTTCTAATTAGTATTTAAAATCGTGATTGTTAAATTAAAAAAGCGTTATTAAATTTTGAGATAAATAAATTTTTAATTTTTTTGTTTAAAATTTTTTAATATTTTTGGGGTATTAAGAATTTTTTTAAATATTTTTGGTTTTTTATTACTTTTTAAAAAATAATGAAAAAATAAAATTTTAATTTGGGGACCGCCGAACGAGTTGTCCCCAAGAAAGTTTAAGTTATATGGAAGGCCAATAGTAGAAAAAATTGTCTGGGCGTGCAGGGCGGGGGGAAGGGGGGAATGGCTTCGCGGAGTTTGTGTGAATATATGGGCCCGACTCCTTTTATTAGTCAAACCTAGAAGTTCCTAATTTTCAGTCAAACGTCTAAGAAAATAACTTTTTGGGGTTTGCCTGGTCAATTTAAACGACTGGCACACTCGGTCAAACGTCGACTGTATTTTAACACGTTTAAATAAGTTTATACTTGGGTTACTGTGTTAGTTTTGGTTAGTTGTAAATGTAAGAGATTGACGTAGTAATTCTAAATGTCATATTGCTCACCTGTCTGAATAAAGACTATTTTTTTTCTTTTTTTAAAAGAAATATCAGAACAATAATCATTAAAATAAAAATAAAAACGTTTTATTACATCTAATTTAACAAATAAGACTTTCTAATACCAGTTGAAGTTTGACTGGTCAAAAAACCCCATTTCATTAAATTGAGTTTTGACGTTTGCCTGACCAAAATTATTTTCCAGGTTTTACGAAAACCCTTTTGGGCAGAGGCCAAAAACTTCATTTTTTGGGTTTGACTAAGACTTTAAGTCACACCCCAGGATTGAGTTTTTAACATAAAAAATATATATAAATATATATAAAAATATATATATATATATATATATATATATATATATATATATATATATATATATATATATATATATATATATATATATATATATATATATATATATATATATATATATAAAAATATATATATATTTTATATATATATATATATATATATATTTTTT
>JAHBCN010017247.1:0-18562 GCA_019359885.1 Listronotus oregonensis | reverse complement strand
GAGTATTGTTTAAACAAAGACTTTCTCATCTTTTGTGTCCCAAAATACTCAAAAGGTCTTTTCTATTGTTGTATAATTTTGTTCGGAATCATGAAGTGTACGTGAAACATAAGTTCAGGGAGGTCACTGATCACTTCTCAGGAAAGCACACCGCCTTTAGCACATTACTGACGGTAAAGGTTGGATTAAGTGGTTTAGAAAATCCGGATAAGTAGAATTAATTTACTGATTAAAACATTTTTACAAATTTCACAACAAGAAATGAATTCTTTATTATGTTCAATTTGATATTTCTCCAAATCAAGTGAAATAACAAATGTTGTGTTACTGATACATTCAATATTAAAAATTACTGTTGTGGATGATAATTTACATCACACAAAATTTCGAAAAACCCTGTATACAAGCAAATAAAAAATGGTAGAAAAAAATGATTAAAATAATATTTGTCAATGCTAAAAGTGGCATGTTATCATAAATAAAGCATTTTTATCTTTAAATGTTGTACAAACAGACAAGTCACTTGATTATTAAATAGGGCACATTTTGGTGAAACTACAATTTTTAGAATTTATTAGGTGCAAAAATCACTTAAAAATATTTTAAGTAAAGAAAAACAGACTAAAAGTGCGGAAATTTAAACTAAACGCAACATAAAAAATATGGTGTTGGTTACAGAAACAAAAGTGTAAAATAATACCTAATAATAATAACTAATGTATAAATTTCAAAAATGCAAAAAAGTTGCAGAAAAGTGGTCAAATACTACTTAAATTTTATTTTCCATTAAGCTGACGCCAAGAGCAGGATTCAACGTTCTTAAACATACGTTTTTTAACGTAGTTTCCCAATAGATAAAAAGTTAGCAACGTTACTAAGCACACGAATTTATTAGTTATGATATTTTTCTTCTTGGGGCGCCAAGAGTGCCGTTTAGTTTACCTTGCTACATGCATCATCTACTTTTACTACTAGAATCAGTGTGAATAACGATGTCACGGTTTTATACGGGTTTGCCATATGAGACCGTGACGTATCGGTGTTGTTCTTACAGCGTTCGATCTCTACAGTTTATTATTAAATGCAAATAATTATATACAGAGTTGTTCATTTTAAAGTAAACAGGGCTTTATTTTTGAACTTCCCTGTACTTTTTTATAAAACGAATTTAGCCATTTCATGTATTTTTTTCCATAAAATTCAATAATCCAATCAGAAAAAATATTTGTAACAAAGACAAAAGAGTTACAGCACGAGTGACGTATTTTTTAAATGGAATACCCCGTATATTTTTATATTAATAGATAGAGATTTTTACGAGGAATTCGGTATATAGGGGTTGCTGGGTTTATTTCCTGCGGTTCTGCTGCAATTGTCTAAAAACTGCATGATACTATAAGGATAGTTTCACCTGAAAAAAACCTGGCTGCCACAGGTGCTTATTTGTCAAAGTCGAGAATTTTAAAAATACGTTTATTACTTTTTGGAGTAGTTTTATAATGAGGTTTTCATAAGAAGAACGGCTTCAAATTATATTATATGCTAAAAATAATATGATATATCTATTTCTAAACCAAGCAGCAAAATTACAATAAACGGAAAAAATTAAAATACAATCCGAGGTAAAATATGGTGGTAATATTATCTATTGATATAAAAATATATGGGGTATTCCATTTAAAAAATACGTCACTTGTGCTGTAACTCTTTTGTTTTTGTCTAAAATGTTTTTTTTCGTTTTCTAAAAAAGTACAAGGACGTTTAAAAATAAAGCTTTTTACTTTAAAATGAATAACCCTGTACAAATTCACAACTACACTGAATTCTGTGTTTAAACGTGCTAAAGATATTTGACCAAATTTCAACTAAACATCTTTCCTAAGACGTACAACATATTACTTTAATATATCCCCAGCCGAGACATGAATCTCGACCAAACAGGGCAACAATCCCTCTCCTCATCCAATGAGAGCGCTTTATTTGCCAGAATATCTTCTACGTACTGACACGGGCACAAAGCACTCTGGATATGTCTGGGATTGACTGGATTTCCATAATTTCGTCCGGTCCAGCCCAGCGTCTCCGAAGAAAATCTTTGCCCCATCGCTGGATGTAGCGTAGATAGAGTAGCTCGAGCGACCCTGTGATATGGAAAAGAGAAAAGATAGTGCGCGTGGAGTGTCTGGTGGGAGATAGAAAGGTATAGTGTTGTCAGTCACGTGATATTTTAACTGAAAATAAATAGAAAGTATTTAAGCCACTTATGAGTTTTTAAATGGTAATACTTTTCTGCCTTTGCCAAATCAAAAACTGATATAATATGTGTGGTAGGTTAGGTAGGTAGGTTTAAAGTGAGTGGACTTATTACGCCCTCCACTGCGACCGCTCGGTCTATTGTGGCTCACACTTTTTATATTTCTCCCAATGGGATGGGACTTCAATGAACCCGATTACAGATTGGGAGAGTTCTTACATCTCCTCTTACCCGTGTCGCTACGGATTGACAAATGTGTTCTGATGTTTTCTTGGTCCCTGTCTCCTGGAAGTATGACGAGCAGACGATTAGATCCATCATGCCCTCCTCTCCCGGTCTAGTGACGTGGGTACTGGGTAGCACAGGTCCTTGTTAGGAACCAGATGTTCTTTCTGAGGCCGCATCTCGGTCTTTACCTTATAAAATGGTCCTATCCGCTTTCTGTTTAAAGCCAGGAACCCTTTTCCCTATAAAGGCGGTTCTGGTGCCGGTGACTTCAGGGCACCTTTACGAAACGGATTCACCCGTTTCGGTCGGCGCACCTTTGTCTGCTTGTGACCTTGGTGGCACCTCTCGAAACGGATTTATTCGTTTCGGTCAGCGCACTTTGTCACTTTTTCCAGAAAGCGGTTGTCCGCTTTCTGTTTGGAAACTAGGGGAAATAATAGTCCACCACGGCAGAGCCGCATTACCGCAGTAAGGCTAGATACTCTGAGAGGTCGCCCTGTATCTTAGAGGCACCCTTGGGGACACCTGTTTAAGCACAGGATGTCATTCACTCATCAGTACGGTATGCTAACACCTTGAGTTAAAGCCTTGTGTTCATCTTAGCTTCGGATCCCGTTCCATGTTCCAAATATCCTACTGGGACCAACCACAACGACGATGTATAAACACAGATTGTGGATATAGGAAAGGATAAATGGCAGTATTTGTGCCTTAAGTAGCTTAATATTCGACCCCATCGTGTTATGTTTGGATTAAACTGACCTACTGGGAATGAGAACTGAATGAGATCATATTTGTAATTAAAAAGTAGCCATTGTGTATTTTTTCCATATAATCTAAAAGAATACTTAAGAAAATTACTTAAATTAATACAAAGGAGATACGACATGAAGGTAACAGGTTCTTAATGGAACACCTTATTTATTGGTTACTTTTTAAAAACGTCTGGTTATCTTCGATTCGTTTCAAAAAATTATTTCGTATTCCGTTTTTTTTTTTTAATTTTACTAATATGTATTAAAAGTTGTTATAAACGCTGGACAAGAGAACATTTTTTTGTGGTTTGGCATTTCAAGTATTTATTGTTACTTTTATCCATTTTTTGATTTAATACAAATTAATACAAAATCTTAAGAATTCTACAAAAAAACACAAGATGGCACTTTTTTAAATGTGAGAAAAGCCACAAATATGTTCAATCACATAAGCATGTTATATAAGAAAGCTAATAAGAACTTTGAACAGAACAGCATGAATATTAAAGGATTCATACCTGCTCTTTACAAGCGATTTTCTTTTAAAGAATGGCACCAAAACTAACGAACGAAACTAAACAAAATTTTGGAAATATATTCCAATTATATCGACAAATGAGGAAAGGTATTAAGAAGTACCTATTTTTTAATTTTTTTTTTTATTGTTATTGTATAATATTTTTTTTTTTAATACTTTCCTCATTGTTTACCATTTTTTTCATAATTTATGAAAAGACAAAAATTTTAAATAAACCCCTAGTTTTTTTACAATTTTTAAATTCGTAATTAATAATTTTGAGAGAAAACGAACCTATAGATTATCATACATCTTGGCAACGCGCAAGCTTCATAGGACACCGGCGCGGTGACGTCGGGAGCGATTTTCATGTCTATTTTTAGCAGCTTAGAATAATATTATATTTATTATTTTAGTGTGTTAATGTGATTTGCATTTTTAAAGATGGGACGGACTAAAAATAAGGAAAATAAATGTGGCAGAAAACGGTTATGTCTATCTACATATATGATATCGTTATGAAAGGTTTATAATTAGGGTTGTCATAATTTATTAAAGTGATGTCCGGACAGTCCATCAGATCCTAGGATAAATAGCAGCGATGTTGGCCATAAAAAATAGATAAATTAATGGATCATCATTTTTTTAAATTTTTTGTTTTTACGGCGAATTCATGGTGGTGATAGCAAAAATAAAAAAAATATTTCAATTAAAAAATCAACTTTAAAAGTTCAAAAATCGTTATTTTTCAAATAATCTTAAATAACTTTTATTCTCTATTGTATTCAAGCTTATTGTTTTTTTTTTCGCTTTGTTTTTTTTTATGTATTTTTTTAAATATATATATATATATATATATATATATATATATATATATATATATATATATATATATATATATATATATATATATATATATATATATATATATATATATATCAATAACATCAAAAAAGATAAAATAAAAATTTAATATTTTCGCCGCTATCTAGTCGCGAGACCGATTTTTTGAAATTTTATAGTTGACTTTTTAGTTAATAAACTAACATTTGTATTATTTTTTTTTTCAAATTCTTCATTTTTTTTTAATGTATTTAAAAAAAATAAATATAAAAAACTTTAAAAAAAAGATGGAAATTTTACCCAAAAAAACATGAAAACCAATTTTTTTTCAAATTTTAAGGCCAAAAAACTATCGAAATTTTAAATTTTTTTCCTTTCACGACATTTTTATCATAAATGCGCAGTAAAAACAACAGAATTAAAAAAATAAAAAATGTTAATTTTTACCTATGGCCAAAAATAGTATAGGTACACTTGTAAATAATTACTTTTTTTTTCGCTATTTTACCTATTGAAATGTTGGTTGTAGAAATTGGACAAACTAACAAGAGGACGGTCCGATAGGCACTTGGCGTGCTTATAGTGTGGGTAGTTACCAACCAAACCCGAAATTCGCCAGTTAAAGATGGGAGAACGCTTATTCCGAATAGTTGGTACGTGAACACGATAAGCTAGTAACCTAACGGCATGAGAATCAGATTTGCGTCTAGACGGTCCGTGGTTCAAGTCCCGTCGAAGATGTGCTTTTTTTGTTTAAAATTTTGTTTAAACTTATAACTTATCTATAAAAAATTGCAAGAAATTAAAAAATACATTTTACGTGCCTTTATTCATTAAAACTTACGAATCGAATGTATTTTTTTTTTAAATACCAGCAAACAAAAAACAAAGGATCAAAAAAAAGATAGAACAAATACATTACGGTTAATTTAGTTAAAATGATTGAAAAAGTTGCAAGAGATTTAAAAAAATACATTTAATTCGTAAGTTTTTTTCAGTAAATTGCGTAAAATGTATTTTTAAATTCTTGCAATTTTTAATGATATGTTATAAATTTAAATAAAGTTTAAAACAATAAAAGCCGTTTATTACCGATGCCCATTCTGGTTTGTTATTATTGTATGTAAAAAATAAAATCCGACCCTGGTCGGAAATAATTGTTTGTGGCGGTTGGCATAGCGACCGTACATTGTTGCCAGTGGTTACGAAACGGTGGGTTGTTCGTTCATTACCGTCGAAGCACGATTTGAATTTGATCAGCTGATGATGAATGCTCTTAAACGCCAAAGAAAGTAGTAGTCGTTATACGCACAATATCGACACGTACAGCTTAGTGTTTTGTAGTAAACCGTAAGTTCTATCGAGATAAAGCTTAGTTGTACCAAAATTTAAAATATCGCTTAAAACATGAGTCATTTTGTGAAACAGAGAAGGGACACAAACTGATTATACCTGCCGGTTCACTACTCTGCATTTAAGAGATTAAAACTTTAAAAAATTAAAAGTGCTTGTAGGTTATTCTTAGCTACAATATTTTTTTTAAAAATATGAATTTATAACTTTTTGACGTAGATTTATATTCATGACTAACATACCTAGTTATTTACTTTTTTCACAAGTTGGCCTAAGTAATGTATTCTTTAGGTTAATGACTTTTTTAAGGCTAACACAAGGACAGGGTTTCATTTAATCACTGGTGGGCAATTTTGAAGATAAAAATGTTTTATGTCAAATTACTAAAATATATACTATAATTTTTTTAATTTGTATGCTTTAAAAGTGTTTTTAGTGACATGACAACTAAGTAAAAAGTTTAAATTAACATGTATGTGTAATTTCTGAGTGGCGGGAACTTTAGGGACAAGGAGATCAAATTAATATTTACATTTTTTTTTAAAATTCTGGTTTTTATTTATTTCACACTTTTGTTTCTGTAACTTCTAGCTGAAATAAATGAATTATATTATTTTAATATATTTAACAATATTAGTACAATATATTTGTAGCCTAAACATAATAAAAAAGATGGTATTAGTTCAAACATCAAAATTGATTTTTACGATCACTCTAAAGCAAAGAAGAAAGAGAGAAATGTGAAGCAAGAGTAGAAGCCACTCCAAAAAATACTAGGGCAACCTAAAATGGGGTGAAGCACATATAGGTTCTATTCTATCTCAGAAAATGGGAATTACAGACAAAATATATTTTTTTTAAATGTAAGTTATCAGACAGAAATTTAAGTAAACCAACCAACAGACTTTATTTTAAACTGTTGTTACATGTTAATTCTTTTAAATAACAGGTTGTTCTATAAGTTTTGTCGTTCCGATAAGAGATGGAGCTATTAGGCACGTCGTTATATTTTTCTAAAAAAGGTATTTCTTTTTTAGGAATCCTTTTAAAGTTTGATGTTGATCGCATCTGCCAGAAAGGTCATGGCCAGTGTATTCTGGGATGCCAAAGGGATCCTGTTAATTGACCGGCTGGATGTCAAAATTCGCGAGAAAAGGCCTGGCTTAAAAAAATAACAAAATCATCTTCCACCAGGACAACGCAGCTGCTTACAAAAGTGTGTTAGCAATGGGAAAACTGCGGGCTTTGAGGAACGATTTGCTCGGCCATCCCCCTATTCTTCTGATTTGGCACCCTCAGACTTCCATCTCTTCCCATACCTGAAGAAATTTGTTTCTGGAAAGCGCTTCGCGTCCAATAAAGAAGTTGACAGGGCCGTAGGTATATACTTTCAGACCCTTTCTTCAGGAAGGAATACTGCTATTGGAGAAACTATGGACCAAGTGTGTTGAAGTCAAGAAAGATTATGTAGAAAGATCTTTCATTGTCAGGTTGAGAACTTTTCACCTTGCCCTCGTAGATTTCAATCGTTTAAAATTGACGTGTCACAGTTTTTGTCTTATTTTTATAAAGAATAGCACAAAAACAAATCCAGAAACGAATTTTAAAAGTGTATAAGGACTCTTCGCCTTCAGTTGAAACAGCAGAAAAATGTATTACTGAATTGCAATGTGATCTTACAAGTCTTGTAGACTGTAGACGATGAACGTGAAGGTCGTCCAGAAAGTACATCACTACACCAGATATTGTAGCAAAAATACAAGAAATGGTTTTGGGAATCGTGGATTAACCAAGCAAGATTTTGTAGAAGCCCTACAGATTTTCTTAAGAAGTGGGAGCAATATTTTGGCCAAAGTTTTAGGTTTTAGAAAACTGTGAAAATGGAATGAAAACGCATTCGAATGAGACTTTCTCAGCTAAACTGGGAGAGTTTTGGAAAGAAAAAAAATTTGTGCGTCGTTTTATCACTATGCATAAGGTTTGATGATTGATCTTGAATCGAAACAAAAGGTTAAGGAGTGATGTAATACCAGTACTTTAGCTCCAAAGCAAACTAGCATCGAGATATCGGCCTAGAAGGTGTTAACGTCAGTTTTTATGGTATTCAGAAGGAATTTGTTCATGTATTACCACCAAACTGGTAAAACAACTCAAATTATTATTGTAATATGGACATCCATCTTGTTCACTGGATTTAACTCCATTTGACTTCTGGCTGTTTTAAAATCCCAAAAAATTATACATAGGAAACGATTTGCATGAAGCGAAGAGGTAATAGCAGCTGCGGAAGCATATTTCCCCAGTGTTCCGGATTCTTACTTCAGGGATGGATTCCACAAATTAGATTATTGAAACAAGTTTACTGAAGTGCGGGGATATTATACTGAATAATAAAATCGTGTTTATATTATCAAAAGACAAAACTTATTGAACCATATTATCTTTATTTTGAGACAGTGATAGACTTTGTAAAGCTTGACCCATTATACATAAATACAGTGACCGCCAAAAAGTTAGACACATGGATTTTTTTATTCTTGATATTATTAAAAAACTTTTTTGAGAATCTAGTTTAAACATCAAATTGAAATATCAAAAAAGCTGTTATAATTTAATTCTATGTTGATGTGCGAACTTTGAAATGAAAATTTTGAAAAAATGAAAAGACATTTTCTGATTTTTTTCAATTTAATTTAAAATCCTAACTTTTTGCTTCATAGAAGTTGCTAATTTTTGTATGCTTCTTCACATTTAAAACGAGAAAATTTAAAAAATATAGCTTTCCCAGGTACTGTAAGTATGCAAACCTGTATCAAGTTGAAACAAATTAATGTAAAACAATTCTGATGTGCAACTGCCAAATATTACACTCCACATAATTTTTTGCAGTTGTTTTAAAGCATACTTGTGGTTATTTGTTACTGGATAAGCAATTTTGAATAGTTCCAAGAATATTTTTTTTCCATGTGAACAACTTTTTGGCGGTCACTGTATAAAAATACTACAGTCTACAGAAATTGCAAGCCACCTAAGATTATCATCAAATTACGACTTCTACAAGCAAAAAAACTTACCTGCTTTCTAGACAACCTCGTAGTCCTGCTGCCCTGAATGACAATATCATTTGCAGTGATATCCATCCTCTGTTCCCAACCACTCGTAGGGTCCCTTTCTTGTTGCTCAATGCTTGTTTGTAGGTGAGCGATACATGGAGCCGAATCCATGTAAATAAAACATAAATTGACTTTGTGACAAGAGATTTTTCCTCGGTCGTCCAGCGCTAAGACGATTTTATGACGTAAGAGTTGTTTATTAACTTGAGCGAGGCATCTAAAACAAAATATGTGGTGTAATACTGTAATGAAGTCCAGAGGGTGAAAGATTTAGGTGAGATACAATAAATAAAGGCGTTGGATTAGGCGATGCTGCTGTATTGTAATGTTGGTTAGAAGAACATTTTTTTTTACTTGTCTGCTTAACCAAATTCCAAACTCCATGTTTCTTTATCTGTTGTTGTCCAATTAAAATTGCGAGCAAAGTATTGGGATGATATTAATAGCTTAATACCAGCCTCCAAACCCACATTGATCTGGCACCCTCCAGACTCCCGGACTCCCCGATTATCGGTATGGTTACCTAATTAGGCTTAAAATCTTTTAATTGCTATCCAAAAGTACTCGGAATGTACTCGGGGTTGTGACCCACTTTGTATTGGTGTCCATAAACCAAAATAATTACCTTGACCTTTATACATATAAAATGTTGACCTCAATGATATGACGTTTTGGTTCTATACATATTGGTAGTTTAAAAATTGCAATTTTAATATAGTTCACAGTATTTACTTCTCATAATTACGATCTCTAACACCTATTTATATTTATTAAGTAAAATCTGTGTATTACAATTCAATTACCTTTCCAAATTCCTCTGCAACTTGAACTTCAAGTACATTGACAAAAAGATAGCTGCAGCATTGAGTACCAACCATCCTATACCAAGACCAAACAGAGTAAGTCCATTCGTTCCTGAAAACAGTAGACTTAAGAGCACTATAAATGCTAAGGTTATCCATATCACAAGAACTCGTTTGTAGCATACGTTGTAAAGCGTGAAACGGACGTCGTTTACGAGGAGCTCCATCGCTTGTACGTATTCTTCTACTGTGAGCTAAAATAAAATAAAAATGAAAATATAAAACATTTTTACGATACAAGTTAGTTAATAGCATTATTAACACGGCGGAAGTTGCTCAGCAAGTGGGCGGCCCGAGTTGTATTACTGCCAAATACATTATATGAATGTAATGACCCCTTGGCAGTAATTTTATTTTACTATTTTTTTGTCTATTTACTTGCTGAGCTGTGATAAGTACTCAGAAAATGTAATGGAAGTAATAACTATTAAGTACTAATGGAGCAAAAAAAAATTGGAACTTGGCAGAAGTTGTGTAATCAGAAGCTGTTTTGGTCTACGTCACATTAAAAGGGCCTGACGTGAACCATTAGTTACGTCGAAACTTTTTTTTAGATGAAGAGATTTTACGTGATTCTGGATCAAAATAGATTTTATTAAGGAGGCCCACTGCTGCAAAGATGAACGGAAGCCTACACATAATTGTTAGATATAGTCGGAAATATGCAAATCTGCATCCAGATGTTATTATGAACAGTCCTGGTAAAAACTTAATATTTAAATTAATCGCAATATAAACAATTTAGTAATATATCATACTTAAAATCCCAAACATCCCAATAAAATTTAATTAAGGATATTTAAGCGATTTAATGAGTTAGGAACGCAAATTATAGCGTCACAAATACCTGATTACTGTTTTAAAAAAAATCATCATACTTTAATTATCTAAAAACAAGCATTGATAATAACATTTAAAACGCAGTATTGAACAGTAAGTTATAATGAAAAATTAATTTCCTGTAAAAATGTATCCCACCAAAAACACTTATGTAAACTAAGGGCCAAGTTCCTATCCAAAAATCTCGGCCTCTTAAAGTACTGAAATTAGACCAAGTTTTGTACACAATTTTGTTTCACTCTTTTTTGACTTGGCAAGTTTTTTTAATGATCTGTCTGCATTACTGAATGCTCTTTTCCATGCAAAAGCTTGCGTGGAGCAGAGTGGAACAAAATTATGGAAAAAAGTTGTCCTAATTTTAGATCTGACAACTTTAAGAGGCCTAGATTTTTTGATAGGAGCTTGGCCAATTTTCATAAATGTTTTTTGGGATCTCTTTTTTTTTCTACGATCAACGAATGGAAAAAGTGGGGGGATCTGATACCATTTTTCTCAGCTTAATAAGTAGAACCTAACCTTCATACCGGATGTGAAGTATGAAAACTGCTGCAAACTTCTAAAATATCCCCTAAATATATGATATTTTCTCCCCTATTTCAGGCGTTTCAAGTAAAAATGTGCAGTTATCACTTATCAGAATTTTTCCTTTTCTTGTGTCCCAACACCGACTTAGATATCAAATTTCAGAAAATTGACCCATAATTTTGATCAGTCCACTGTAAAATGGACGTTTTCAAAATTGAATATCTCAAAAACCACTTGACAACTTCCTCAATTTTTTCATAGGTAATTAAAATACTGATATGAATTTACATACCAAATTTCATGTCTTTATGCGGAACGATAACGAAGTTATAAAGGGGGAAAACAAGCTAACGTGCGGCGGCGGAACTTAGCCTGGTGCAGTCGTGTAGTGCGATTAGATGTTTGCACCTATAACGGCTGTTCAAAAACGGTGGTTAGGAACTTAGAACTTTATCATCATGTAAAAAAATCAAGGTTTGAAAAAGCCTTTTCTAGGTCATAAATCACTAAAATTCTTTTAACAATTTTTATAATATTGAAGAAGAAATTTGGATAATTGTGATTCTGATTGTTATTAACACATCAGATAGTTTTAATTTTTTTATATCCTGAGAACAATGACGGATTTTTTAGCGAAACGTTGACAGATGTTTAATTTTTCAAAAAGTTTTATGTATTTTTTAAGTCAATATTCTAATTGGCAAAATAAAAACAATAAATATATTTTGATTAAAACAGATCATTTTAAAACGTTTACTGTTAATATGTGTATAGTCCAGTAAATGAAGGGACAAAGCTGTAAATAAATCTGTACAGTTTTCCTTTGTGGCGAAATTCTTAGGTCTTCGGGGATGCAATCGAGCAAAAAAAGTTTATCAACATTAACAGGTGGGAAAGGGCTGAAAATGGCCCCTCCATTCCCGAAAAATGGGTTTCCCGCTAATATCTGCCAAAATATGCGAATTGGAGAATTTTTGTTTAGACAAAAAATGAAGATCGCCTTGTAATCTACAAAAATGGTCCCTTATATATCTTCATGGATTCACTTATAAGCGGGCGGACGAATTGTTTCATTACTCGGGCAATAATGTACATTTTTTAATCATTCAAAGTTCATCAAAATGGGAAAACCCGTACCTATCATTGCATATAAGTTTTGGTCCATTCTGATTTTTCTAGAATATTAAAAAAAGCGGTCAAAGTTTTTTTTCACAATATTTTGAGAGTATCTCATTAATTTATTGATATTTTTGAAAAAAATGGTTTGCTATTAACATTTCTTTTTTATAACGAGACCTTAGCAAGTGTTCAATGATCCCAGAAAATTTCCTTCACCATCTTTCTTGCGTTTTGATAAAAAATTGATTTGCCCATCTGCATTTTTTAGTAAGAAACTACTACTACCACATCTATCCAGTGTGAAATGTTAAGGATTTCTCGACGGCCGTTTTTGCGAAAAATATTGGTGTTGCGAAAAAAATGGTAAGGACCACAAAAATTCTCCAATTTGCATATTTTGGCAGATATTCGCGGGCAACTCATTTTTGGGACTTTGGGGGGCCATTTTCAGCGGGTTCTCACGTCGGAATGTGATAAACTTTTTCTCACTCGCAAGCATCCGCGAAGACCTAAGAATTGCGCCACAAATGAAAACGGTACAGATTTATTTACAGCTTTGGCTACTTTCAGGAGTTCAGTTACTGGGGTAGTAAAGTATTATTGGTTTAAAAATTACTACCTTTTAAATTTTTGTAATATTTTTTAAATGGACAAGAGCTTCTCTAAAGAAAAAATATTAGCAGGTACATAACTGTATCTCATTCAAAGCTTTAAAACCGTTCTTAAATCTAATTTTAAAAAAATGTATTTACGATTTACATGCCATTAAAGGTAATCACGTTCTTATCTACAAAATGCGTTATAAATTAGTAATAAACCATTCCATAATGGGAGACAATAAAAACGGTGACTAACATAACAATTAGGTAGAAAACTGAGGTGTTATTAAAGTTGGTCGATTCAAATATAATACTGCACATAATGTTTAAAAAAAATAACTGCAATAAAATAATTATATCGCACGACATGCTAATTTGATCCAACAACTGCTATTTCAGTAAAATGCACCAAGTGTGCAATGTAAATATGTTTATACAGTTTAAAAGATTTCTTGCGTGAAATTTTTTTGCTGCAGTTTTACTTACATGTAGTTTTATTTAAAATCTTTAAAGATGTGTTTTTATAGTTTGAAAGTTTGTAATGTTTCTTGCATAAAAATTAAGTGGGTTTTACAGGGCAAGTCTTTACTTGAATTTCTTGTTACAAATTGCAACAATATATAGGTAATTTCTTATTGAAAAATATAAATATGGGTCCGAAAATGCATAGTTTTTAAGATACAGGGTTATCCTAAATACTTATAGCCGATTTTTTAAAAATTTGTCAAAGTTATTTCTATTAATAGGGGCCTAATTAAATGTACGCCACCAATTAGCAAGTAAAGCGGGGTATATTCCCCTCCCACCGACCAATAAGAACGTTGAAGCAAGGGAGAAAGGTAGTAGTCCGATTTTTCTCTCTTTGGCACGTCTGTTTGCCCTGTCGAGTGGCAAGGCTGCCTCTAGTAGGTACATATTCAAAGGGAATAATCTCATTTATACACAAAAAAAATAAGAAATAATAATAATTGGTTTGGCAGTGTTTATTCCTTTTTGATTTCTTGATTTTCTTGAGCATTTAAATAAAGAAACTAGAATAAGTGATTTTGAAAAGAATATTAAGGATTAATGTTTTCTGATCTTAGATGACAAAAAGGGGGCAAGATTTAAAATATATAAATACAAATAAACAGCTGTTGTGACAGCCATAATGTCATTTAATCACCTTTTAAAAGCACATGCGCAGTTGTAATTTCACATAAATATAAAATAAGAAGTTATCTTTGGAATATTCTTATTTTCATTTTATGTTATTTGTCTGTATAAATCTACCTTTAATACCATAGTTTTAGGTCGAGCCGACATTACCAACCTTGAAAATTGTTCTGTATCAATTCTTGCGAATTATCCCAATTCCCTTATTAAAAATATAAAACTTTTCTATATTTTTATTGCAAATAATTTTGTGAGAATTATTAAACATGTAAAAAACTAAATAATTATTGTTTAAATTTTTGACACAATTATAGCAATAATTTTAGGAATAATTCCTGAATCTGTAAAATCTAACGCTACCACTTTATAAAATAATTTAAAAAAAATATCTTAATTGACTCACCCAAAGCCGCTAAGATATCTTCTACATTTATAACTCTTATTGCTCTTTAATAAACTTTAATTATATTTTTCTTTAAAATAATAGAAAAGCATATATTTGATCACATCCCACTTTGCGTCGAATTTCCTATGTGACACCTGAAGATTTAACACCCGGTATATAAGCAAGTTCAATTGCGCAAGACATTTTTTTAATTAAGTTGTTTTCAATTTGCTTTAATTTAATGCACATTGCACTTTACACTTATCATTTGCAATATCATTCTAAATCAACCAAACCAAAATTTAAAATAACTCTGTTCTGTCGGTGGATTATCCTGCAAAAACATGATGATCAACTTTCAGCATCTTTTTTTCCCATTACCCAAAATTGTTAATTAGGTGGTTGATTGTTTTTTAGATTTACCTAATTATCCAAAAAACCTGAAGCAAAATGTGTACAGGGTGGCGCCTTTTCGTTGACCTTACAGGGTATAGCGAAAACTGAAAGAGATAGGACAAATCTGATTGCGCAATCTCGATTTCGATTTTGAAACAAATTCTGGTGAAACTAAATCATGGATAACTTGATTCGTTTTGGAGATACAGAGTGTTTTTCAAATTTTGTCAATTGGCCAGGCACTTGTAACTCGCTTGGTATTAGAGATAGAAAAAAGTATAAATAGAAAAGTTTTAGGGTTTTGCGTAGAACTCAGTAGCGTACCTATAAATTTTTTATGACTTTTATTTTAAGTTATAACACAAAGTGGGGTTTTTTCAAATGGAACACCCTGTATATTTTTTAAAAATGGATAGAGCTTACAAAGACCAATTCGATGATATATAGTTTGATGGGTCTGTCTGTAACAGATGTTGCGCAAATTGGCAAAAACCTATAAAAATTAAAATATTTGAGACAAAGTTGTTGTTTTTTAATGGGACACCCTGTGTATTTCTTTAATAAGTAATGCAACTGACAAATATCAACCAATGGATAATGGGTCTGTGTTCAATAGATCTTGGGCAAACTGCCAAAAACGAAAAAAAATATATATCCGATCCTTCTAACCTTATTTTATTATTTACCAATTTTTATAACTAAAATTTAAATTACGAATAAAAAATCCAAGACTAAAATATATATTTAATAATTCATACTATTAAACCTATGCCTAAACTTTATATAAAAAGTTTTGATATTGCTCTGTTTATCATGATTGAAAAAGGAAACATTTTCTAAAGTAGGCTTTGAGTATAAAACCCTATGAAACAAATGAAACTGACTTACTAGTATGACTTATTTGGAAGCAGTGATATTATTTTATAAAATGGAGTTTCAAAATTAAAAATTTAATATGTTGGAATGTTACATTGAAAGTGGAAAAAATAGTATAAATGCATTAAATCTGTATTTTAATGATATCCAGACGAAGGCAACCAGGACAGAAAATGTTTCCAGATTAGTAAGTAATTTGATTTCCTTTGGACTTTTCAAAAACCACGTTCAAAGACCTATAATAAAGAAAACAGAGAGCTGGAAGAAATGAATACAATAGGGTATGTTTCGCAGAACCTACTGCATCATCCAGACAAATTTGGGATGCTATTGGTGTTAATAAAAAAAAAAGTAAAAAAAATGTTAAAACGCCACAATTACCATCAATATGTTTATAGAAAAATCCATAATTTACATCCGGGTGACGCAGAATGCCGTATCACATTTTGTTTGTGGTATCTCCGGCAATGTGAACAAGATCCAGAGTTTTCCAGAAAGATAATATGGACAGATGAAGTTCGAGTAACTAGTGATGGACTGTTTAATCGCCACAATAATCTTTACTGGTCAAACGGAAATCCTCGTTTGACAGTAAACAGAGTCAGACAAGGGAAATTCGGTTTTAATGTGTGGTGTGCATTTATAAGAACAAAATTTTGTGCCATTTTGAATTTGATGACAATCTCACAACAGACCTTTATTTAAATATTTTGGAAGAAAATTTATTAAATGAGATAGATAATCTTCCCCTTCTGGAAATGAATAATGTCATCTTTCAACAAGACGGTAATTCTTGCCACAATGCCCGTGCCGCGAGGTTATTTCTTGATGAACATTTTCCCAATAAGTGGATAGGTACCAATGGTCCAGTTAGGTGGCCGGCACGGTCACCTGACCTTACCCCTATGGACTTTTTCCTCTGGGGATTTGTTAAAAGCGAAACCTATAAAACTAAGAGCAACAATTTAAATGAATTACACATGCATTTTAGGAACAGTTTACAAAAGGTGTCCAACTTCATATATATAATGCTTTAAGAAGTGTCGCTAAACGTTGCGAAAAATGTATAGAAAATAATGGTTTGCAATTTGAACATTTTCTGTAAAGGACCTAAATATTGTAATTAAAATTTATAAAATAATTAATTCTTTTTGTTAAATTTTACTTTATAAAAATGTATTTTTCTTAAGATAATTAAATAGTTCTCCCTTTTAAGTATAAATTAAAATTATATTGCTTCTATCTTAATATTATTATTAATATGTTTTTTTATGATTTTGAGATATTAAAATTACATAGTTTTCATTTTGGTTTATTTTAATTTTTTGTTTTTTCAGTTTTGGGCCAGATCTATTACACACAGACCCATTAAACCATATATTATTTAATCGATCTTTGTCTGTTTTATTAGTTTAAAAGAAATACACAGGGTGTCCCATTAAAAAACAATATTTTTACATCTTTTTTTAATTTTATAAAGGGTTTTTCCATTAAAAATTATTACAACGGACATTAAACTATATATCATTAATTTGGTCTTTGTAGCTCTATCCATTTTTAAAAAATATACAGGGTATTCCATTTAAAAAAACCCAACTATTGTTATAACTTAAAAATAAAAGTCAATAAAAAAATATAGGTACGCTACTGAATTCTACGCAAAAATCCCTAAAACTTTTTTTATTTATAGTTTTTTCTATCTCTAATACCAAGCGAGTTACAAGTGCCTGGCCAAATTGAAAAATTTGAAAAACACTCTGTATCTCCAAAACGAATCAAGTTATCCTGATTTAGTTTCACCATTGAATTTGTTTCAAAAATCGAAATCGAGATTGCACAATCAGATTTGTTCTATCTCTTTTAGTTTTCGCTGTACCCTGTAAGGTCAACGAAAAAGCGCCACCCTGTACACTAAATATCTGAAATCTTGTAGAACTAGAACATGTTTCTATTCCCCCATTTGACATTTCATTTCTTGGTCACAGATATGAAACTGTAAAAAAGGAAGAAAAATCAGCATGCCCTCATGACAGCACATGCTACTATGCCTCAACTGTTTTCTACTAATTTTTATTTGGCATTCCACCAGTTGTGTTTTTGCTGGGTATTTCCGCAACAGCACTGTTCTTTGATCTTAGTAGACCCTTTGACATCGCAAACCATAAGCTTTTGTTGCAGAAGCTTTATGTATTAAGACGATTGTTGACGCTGTAATGATACGAATTTTGTAATTTTTGAATAGAAATAATGGGTTAGTTTTAAACACATACAAGGCATTTTACATGATTTTTTTTCTAAAAAACGCAACAATGGACCAAAGTTGCTCTATTAAAGCAAATCATCCTTTTATGCTATAAGTTCAGGTTACCAATATAAAACTTTTGGGAGTAACAATGGGTCAGAAAATTTATCTGGGAGAGTTATATTAATGGTTTAACAACTAAATTAAGTTTATCTTGCTTTTTAATTTGATACTTAAAGGTGTCTGATTTATCAAATATGTTAAAATTGGTATATTACGGTTCAGTTTGACCGAAATTAGTATATGAATTAATATTCTAGAGGTATTTGGCCTATGTTAATGGAGTCTTTGTACTGCAGATAAGGGTTGTTAAATGTATGTTCGGCCTGCCACTGGTTGCCACTGCCAACAAGCATTTGTGAATTTAGGAATTTTTACTCTCGCATCCTCTATATATACTTTCTCATAATTTATTTAAGACAAAAAAAGGTTAAATTTT
>JAHBCN010017246.1:0-18673 GCA_019359885.1 Listronotus oregonensis | reverse complement strand
GGGGGCCCTTTTTAAAATCGCCCACGGTCTTATATTTCGCAAACGGCAGAAAGGGAAAATATAAAAATTACTAGATAGTGATTTTAGGATACGTCCGATTTGATGATAATACCGACAATGTTGCCATTCACATACTTTTTAAGATAAAGTAGGCAACTTCGTTTTCTCAAACACAAAGCCTAGTTTACTTTTATTGCAATAAATTAAGCGCCCGCTGTTACTAAAACCCTCCAAATGTCAGGTCTTCATTCTATGTAGTTTTTGAAATATGGAAACTTTGCACTTTTATTTTAAAATACTACAATTATATCTGCTTTGTTGTCAAATGTATACTTTTTAAGATAAAAAAGTCAACTGCTTTTCTTTAAATACAAAGCCCAGAATATTTTTTATTACAATGAATCCAGGATGCTCGTATTATGTCAGAGCTTTATCCTAATGCAACTTTGAATTTTGGAAACACATATAATTGGTCCTTTTTTCATTGAGGGCATCTTATCTAGTCAAAAACATTTAAATCCTTTGAGATACATTTGGCAACATTGCAGATATTATCATCAAATCAAGCATATCTTATAACCACTATGTTTTAGTTTTTGCTTTTTTCCTTAACCGTTTTCAGAATACAAGGCGGATTTGAAATTTTTAAATAAAAATGCAGAGTTGCCATATTTTAAAAACTACATAAGATGAAGCTGTGACATTTAAAGGATTTAGTGATAGCGGGGCGCTGAATGTGTAATAAGAACACTAGGCTTTAAAGTTGTTTACTTTACCTCAAAAAATGTATGTTGCCAAGTACTTTGCAAATATTAACATTAAATCAAGTGTATCCTAAAGCCCTATACAAAAATTTTTCTTTGTGCTGTTTGCAAAATAGTTTTTGTTTTTAAATAAAAATGCAAAGTTGCCATATTTTTGAAACTACCAATAATTAAGTTCTGACATTTAAAGGTTCTAGTAATAGCAGGGCGCTGAATTCATTGCAGTATAAATAAATTGGGCTTTGTATTTAAAGGAACGTTCTTAACTTTATCTTAAAAAGTGTACTCTTGGCAACTTTGCAATATTATCGTGGAATCGGGCGTATCCTAAAACCCCTAAGTAGTAATTTTTTACATTTTTTTTTAACGTTGCGAATTATTATAATTTAGACAGACATAGTCACCAAATAAACCATTTTTATAAGCAAAGATAAAAGTCCGTTACTTTTTCCCTCTATTTATAATATTTTATATTTTTGTTGGTTTTTGAAATACAGACTCGCTGTTCTATTCATAAGTCATTCTATCGACCACCTACACTTCAGCTAGGGTAATACGATATTAGATCAAAAGAGACAGATAAAGAAGTGGGGTTAAGCACAGAGTACAGGGTGACGCCTTTTCAATTGATTTTCAGGGATTGGGAAAACTACAAGAGATGGATTAAATCTGATGGCACATTCTCGAGTTTGATTTTGAAACAACTACAATCATGAAAACAGCACACCTCTGTATCCCGGTTGTTAGTAAAGATAGAAAAAAAATTAAAAAACAAGTTTTTGTAAAATTTTACGTAGAATCCTGTGGCGTTTTTTATTGATTACAGTTTTAAAGGTATAATGCAGTTTCTTTTTTTTTAATGGAACACCCTGTATAATAATATATTATTCGTTTTAAAATAAAAAAAGTGTTTTTTACTAAATATAGTCTGTATTGTTGTTCTAGAGAACTAGGTATCTGCTTGAACTTTGGGACTTATTATAAAATATAAAAAATGTGTTGTGTCCAATACGATCCATAAATAACTTATTTAAAATATTTATGATCTTTTTAGTTTTTGGTAACAACCACGTATTAAAACTTTGCTGAAAAGTAGATAATAATATTCTAGAAAGATATTTAATAATAATAATAATAATATCCTTTATTTCCAACAAAATCATTTACAATGACAAAGAAACGTCAAACAATATATTTAAAATACATACAATTACCTAAATTTTAAAAATATAAAAATATAAATAAATTAATTAAAAAATTAAATTTTAAATAAAATAAATAAACACTCTTACATTTAACTTATAAATACCAAATAAAATATTTTAAAATTAAATAAAAACTTTCTTATTTAAACATTTGGATTTTAAGTTTATATATCTTAAAAAATTTATTTACCCCATTTAAATTAAAAAAAAAATTTTTAAATTTTTAAAATTTAAAAAATTTTTTTTTTTTTTTTTTTTTTTTTTTTTTTTTTTTTTTTTTTTTTTTTTTTTTTTAAAAAAAAAAAAAAAAAAAAAAAAAAAAAAAAAAAAAAAAAAAAAAAAAAAAATATATATATATAACATCACTCTTACTTTAATAAAAAACAATTTAATTAATAATCAAAGTTAAAAGAGTAGAAACATTTACTCTCAAAAACTGACCAAATCTTTCAAAATGTATCCTTGTTCTCTATTTCACTCAAGTTAGATGGCAAAGATTTATAAGCCTTCACTGCACGATAATAAAGTGCCCTCTCAAAAAATGTTGAGTTGTGATTGTCCTTGTCCTTGTCCATGGGTTAAACTTAGATGACACAAAAAAAATTACCTTTGTTACGGTAAAATTGAAAAAGCATGATTTTTTGGTGATTTCTCAAAAAGTATTTTTTACAGCTCATTGTACTGTGCAATGATTAAAATTTTTAAATATTTTATACAGTATCTTATTTAAAAAAAAAAATTAAATATATATATTTTTTAGACCGTTTACCATACTCGATTCGAATTCTTCTGGAATCGGCTGTAAGGAACTGTGACAATTTCTCTGTAAAAGATCAAGATGTTCAAAATATTCTTAACTGGGAGCAAAATCAGACGTGGAAGGAGGTATTGAAGTCCCATTTAAACCTGCTAGGGTTATTTTACAAGTAAGTAAGGCATTCCTTTATATTTGATTTGCATTTTAAAATTTTAACATTCCAGAGATTTTGTTATTTCAAGAAACTTAACAAAAAAAAAACATTATTAGTCTTTAAAATATAATGAACTTGCTATCTTAAGCTTCAATGTTTAACATTTGATAGGATTTCACTGGTGTTCCGGCTGTGGTTGACTTTGCGGCTATGAGAGATGCTGTCAAAGAGTTGGGAGGAAATCCAGAAAAAATTAATCCCATCTGCCCTGCTGACTTAGTCATTGATCATTCCGTTCAGGTTGATTTTGCAAGATCGTAAGTATACTTGTGGACAAAATAATATATTATTTTAAAAATTAAAGGTAATATATAAATCAAAGAAATTACTTTTTATTTTAGACATGATGCATTACAGAAGAATCAGGATTTAGAGTTTGAAAGAAACAAAGAAAGATTTCTTTTCCTTAAGGTAAATTTTTAATGAATAATTTTTTTCTGCTATAAACTATTTAAACACTGCTAAAGATAAAATTATTTATTTTTCTTGTAGAAGACAAATATTATGTTTGTTTATTTTAAAATAAATGTTGTTTTTAGTGGGGAGCAAAAGCATTTGACAACATGTTGATTGTACCTCCAGGGAGTGGTATCGTACACCAGGTCAACTTGGAGTATTTAGCAAGAGTTGTTTTTACTGGAAAGGACAAGCCAGTTTTATATCCTGATACTGTGGTAAGTAAGCGGAATTTAAATTGTAACCCTTTGTTTAGATTAAAAAAAAGTGGTACTAACGTTCTTATCAACTTCGTCGTTCTACAGTTTCATAAATTTATGGGTAATCTAACTTACTGGAAAGACAAGCCCGTTTTATATTTTGATACTGTGGTAAATTAATTATATTGAACTTGTAACACTTTGTTAAGATTAAGAAAAAAGTGACACTAAGGTTCTTATCACAAATCAACTTTTTTCTACAGTTTCAAAAGGTAATCTTACTTACTGAAAAGAACAAGCCAGTTTTATATCTTGATTCTGTGGTAAGTAAGTTGAATTAAAATGGTTGTTAAGATTAAGAAAAAACCGGGACTAACGTTCTTATCAACGCGTATCTACTTTAAGTCATTTTTTTCAATTTTATAAATTCTTAGGTAATCTAACTTATTGGAAAGACAATATTTTTTTAGTCTGATATTATGGTAAATTGGAATTTACTTTAACTTTGTTAAATTAAGAAAAACTGGTCCCCTAACGTTCTTATCAACGCATATCAACTTTCAGTTATTCTACAGTTTCATAAGGTAATCTCTTACTGGAAAAGACAAGTTGTTTTATATCTTTAAAAATGTGGTAATTTATTAATTAACTTGTAACACTTTGTTAAAATAAGAAAAAGTGCGACTAACGTTCTTACCCGGCATATCAACTTCAGTTTTCTACAGTTTCATAAGGTAATCTTGCTTACTGGAAAAAACAAGCTGTTTTATATCTGGATTTGGTAATTAGTTGAATTTAATGTTAAACTTGTTAAATTAAGAAAAAAGTGGACTAAGTTCTTATCAACGCTATTAATTTTCAGTTATTTACAGTTCATAAATAATCTAACTTACGGGAAAAAGAAAAACCTTTTTTATATCCTGATATTATGGTAAATTAGTTGAATTTAACTTTTAACACTTTGTTAAAATTAAGAAATAAGTGGGACTAACGTTCTTATCAACGCATACTAACTTCAAGTTATTCTACAGTTTCATAAGGTAATTTTACCTGCTGGAAAAGACAAGCTTGTTTTATATCCTGGTAATATGGTATTTTAAATTGTAACACTTCGTTAAGAATAAGAAAAAAGTGAGACCAACGTTCTTATCAACGCATATCAACTTCCAGTTATTTTACAGTTTCATGGTAATCTTGCTTACTGAAAAAAAGCTCGTTTAATATCCTGATATTATGGTAAATTAGTTGAATTTAACTTGTAACACTTTGTTAAAATTAAGAAAAAACTGCGACTAACGTTCTTATCAACGCATATCAACTTTCAGTTATTCTACAGTTTCATAAGGTAATCATGCTTACTGGAACAGACAAGCTTGTTTTATATCCTGATAATCTGGTAATTTAGTTGAATTTAACTGGTAATACTTTGTTAAAATTAAGAAAAAAGTGGGACTAACGTTCTTATCAACGCATATCAACTTTCAGTTATTCTACAGTTCCATAAGGTAATCTTACTTACTGAAAAAGACAAGCCCGTTTTTATATCCTGATATTGTGGTAAATTAGTTAAATTTAACTTGTAACACTTTGTTAAAATTAACAAAAAGTGGGACTAACGTTGTTATCAAAGCATATCAACTTCAAGTAGTCATTCTACAGTTTCTTAAATTCTAATCTAACTAACTAGAAAAACAAGCCAGATTTAAATCCTGTTACCGTGGTACGTTAGCTGAATTTAAATTGTAACACTTTGTTAAATTAAGTAAAAAGTGGGTCTAACGTTCTTATCAACGCGTATCCACTTCAAGTCAGTTTACAATTTCATAAATTCTTAGGTAATCTAACTTATTGGAAAGACAAGCCCATTTTAATAGTCTGATATTATGGTAAATTGTTGAATTTTACTCTAAACATTTTGTTACAATTAAGAAAAAACTGGGACTAACGTTCTTAACAACGCATACTAACTTCTAGTTATTCTACAGCTTCATAAGGTAATTTTAATGCTGAAAAAGACAAGCTCGTTTTAAATCCTGATAATGTGGTATGTAAGTTTAATTTAAATTGTAACACTTCGTTAAGAATAAGAATATCTTTTCAAGGCATATCAACTTCAAGTTATTCTACAGTTTCATAAGGTAACCTTACTTGCTGGAAAAGACAAGCTTCTTTTATATCCTGATAATGGGATAAATTAGTTAAATTTAAATTGTAACACTTCGTTAAGATTAAGAAAAAAGTGGGACCAACGTTCTTATCAACGCATATCAACTTCCAGTAATTCTATAGTTTCATAAGGTAATCTTGCTTACTGGAAAGGACAAGCTCGTTTAATATCCTGATTTTATGGTAATTTAGTTGAATTTGAATGGTAACACTTTAAGATTAAGAAAAAAGTGGGACCAACGTTCTTATAAACGCGTATAAACTTCAAGTCATTCTACAGCTTCATAAGGTAACTTTACTTAACTGGAAAAGATAAGCCTATTGTATATCCTGATATTGTGGTAAATTAGTTAAACGATCTTATCAATGCATATCAACTTCATTCTACAGTTTCTTAAATTCATAGATAATCTAACTTACTAAAAAAAACAAGCCTGTCTTATATTCTGAAACTTTGGAAAATTAGTTGAAGAAATTGGAACTCTGATTGGGATGTTCTTATCAACGCGTATCAATTTCAAGTCATTCCATAGTTTCATAACTTCATAGGTAGTTTACCTTACTAAAAAGATAAGCCCGTTTTATATCCCGATATTGTAGCAAGTTAGTTGAATTTGAGTTGTAACACTTCTCAGACTAAGAAAAAAGTGGGACCAACTTTCTTATCAACGCATATCAACTTTCAATTATTTTACAGTTTTATAAGGTAATCTTGCTAAAAAAGATAAGCCCGTTTTTATATCCTGATATTTTGGTAAATAAGTTCAATTGAACTTGTTAAAATTAAGAGAAAAATGGAATTATCGTTCTTATCAACGCATATCAACTTTAAGTTATTCTACAGTTTCATAAGGTAATCTTTACTGGAAAGGACAAAACCATTTTATATCGTATTTCTGTGGTAAGTTAGTTTAATTTAACTAACAGTGTTTAATTTAGGGTTTATTCCCGGTAATTCTCGAGCCGAGAATTCCCGGGAAATCGTTGGGCTTTGTTCCCGGAAAATCAAGCTCGAGAAAACTCGAGAACTCAAGGTTTTTGATTTATGAAATCATAAAATAAAACTATTTGCGTTTGCCGTTTGTTTTAAAAGCGCGGCGGCAGGGCGGAACGGGCCAAAGCGCAGTGGTACCGTCGTTTTGTACATAATACAATACAGTAGGTAATACACACTAGGCATGAGCAAACAGCGATTTTTGCATAACGCCGTTATCGGCGATCGCGATTTTTAAATAACGGCTAATTAAAAGCGTTAGGATTGCGACTTTTCGCACTACGCCAAACTAGTGTTTTCATCATTTGCGGCTATTACGCTCTCGAGTAATTCTTTTTTGTTACTGCATATTAATTTCACTTGCCTGCCTCTTATTGTACTGATCATAAACTGTAAAACTCGCTGCTGACTAGGAAACTTAGTTTTTTTATGAAAAAAATATTTAAAATACTTATTCTCCAAATACACCATCCTATATGGAAAATAAGTGAAATAATATGAAAACTGTAATTTTACTTTAAAATAAAAAGGTGCGGGAAGATGGAATCGAGAACCCTTTGGAATAAAATACGTTGCATTTCGCTCTATATCACTTAACCGATGGGCGATTAGCTGTGTTGCATGTTAGTTGACGCGATTTGGTATTCTAAAATAATCGCTGTTTCTGTCAACCGCCGTTATTTGCGATTTTAGCCAACGTTTGCTTTAGCATTTTTCAATAACGGCGATTAAATCACCGGTAATGATATATCGCTCATCCCTAATACACACACGTTCATTCGTGTTTCGACTCTAGCTGAGATCAGACGGTTTACAAAATGTAGTACACGCAATTTGTAAATTTCTCGACAACCCGAGAAGATCCGAGAAATTAGCCTCGAGAATTCTCGAGACCCGAGAAATTGATAAGCTCGAGAAATCATGAACCCTAGTTTAAATCAACGAAATATGACAACTGCTCTTATCAACTAATGCAAATCGACTTTCAACAGTTTTATAATTCAAAGTTAATTTTACTTACTAAAAAAGGGAAGCCAGATTTATATCGTGATTGTGTGGTAAGATTAATTTTTAGACAAAGTGGGACTACAGTTCTTATGAACTAGATCTGATCAATTTTTTTTAAATTCTGTTTTCAGTTTTATAAATTCATAGTTTATTTTAATTGTAACACTTTGTTGAAATGAAGACTATTGTTCTTAACTAGTGCGAATCGATTTTTTTAATTCCCTTTATAGTTTATAGGAAAAAGTGGGACAACTGTTCTTATCAATAAATGCTGATTGTATTTTTGGTTCTTCTGCAGTTTTATAAATTCGTAGTTTATCTTACTTTGGCAAATGCTAGCTCGTTTTATACCTCAAGTGCTAAGTCAATTTATTTTAAATCATAACAATTTTATATAAAGGAAAAACTCAACAGTCTAAATCGACTTTCTGTTACCCACACTGGAAGTAAGAAGCCAGTTTTGGATTCTGATGTTGTGTTAACTTAGTTTAATTTAAATCGTAACATTTTCTTTAAATCAAGAAAAAAGTGGAACACTTCCTATATTTTCGATTCCGCGTAATGTTTTCTGAGTAGAGGAAATAACAATAAAGTATTTATTATGTTCGATTGCTCATTTATTTACGCCGTATGGAATGTCATCGTTGGAATGGCTTTTTAAAATTTGTATTTTTCTAATATTATTCGAGATGTAATATTGAAACTTGGCCGCAGTGGCTTTTATCAGCGAGGATTGTGAGTATGTAAATATGTTTTATATGTAAACTTTAAATGCTGCTGGCTATGTTATAACAATAATATAAAAAATATTTAATAGGGTATAAAGGGTTATTTTTTAGACGTTTTGATAAGAAATATAGTTATTTTTTGTTTTCCAATCATGCTGTCTTAATTATTGATATCTTATAACTTCACAATAACTGAGGTCAAATACGTATTTTTTAAAAATGTATTGAGCATAAAAAATATACTTGATAAAACGAAAATAGAATTTTAATATTAACTTATCTTGTTTCCTTGTAATCTCATGTTTATAAAATGATTTTAAATTATCTGGAGTGTATAACTACAAAAACTAATTAAAGGTGTTGTTTATACAAGTAATAAGATACCACAAAAATTAATTTCATGATTTGTTATCTACTGTTTGAATAAAGTTTACTAATATATTTGATATACAGGATCCTTTATGTGTTATGACTTAAATGCTTGGTAAAATATGTAAATAAAAAAATATAAAACACAGCTATCTTTTGCGAAAAGCTCTTAAGGGGGTTTTCTGGTTTGGAGTTCCGATTTTTACCTCAATTTCAACGTTTTTTTTTTTAAGGTGAAATTAAACAATAAGTAAAACAGTGCTTATACCCTTTTATTCTTTCATCTTTAAGCTTCATTTAAAAAAAAATCTTCCGAAAATGTTAAACCGTCATTCAATAAAATGGCGCTAAAGGAGGTCATGCTCGCCGTGCTCCGGTAGGCGGGCGCATATAGTTCAGGTGGGTTCACTGGGAGGTCTGAAGCAAACGAGACCAAAAAATTATTAAAATAAATATGAGTGTAGCTATGGTCGAAGCCTAGAAAAAGTAAAATCGTTAATTTTTCACAAAATGGCGGCCGTTTGAAAAAGAAAAAGGTTAAAAAATTGACTTTTTTATTTAAACGTATGTAAAAGTTTTGAAGCGATTTTAACTTTTGAGGTTGCAACTATAGCCAGATCACTGCTCTACAAAATGCAAAGCGGCATTAGACTTGGTCCAGTAGTTTTCCAGCAATTCATGCGCCCAGCAAAAAAATGTGAGTTTTGGAAAATCGCATTTGAAGTTTTGGAAAGGGCGCTCGATGACACGGGTTAACCGGTCCGATGATCGTGTATTTCGACTATAAAAAATTATTGCCGGGCAAAACGTTTTCGCCCGTATTCTGCATAATATAAAGTATTAAAAAAAAAACAATTAAAAAATCAATTGTTTAAAACTTCTAAACCAGAAACCCCCTTAACTACTTGAAAACAAAGTTGATGATGGAAGCTCAATGTGTAAATCTAATAACACTGTCTTGTAGAACAGAAAGTAGCAATGATAATGTAAAATTTATTTTGGTATATTTATTTAAAAAAAAAATGAAATACCGAAAATTCGGTTTTTTCCAAAAATTTTCGGAAGCTTTTAAAATTTCTAAACTTTCAAGGTGGCATGTTGATTAGCATTAAATTGCGCAACTTTGCCTCCATTTAATTGACCTCGTATATCTTCAAGTTTCCGAAATTCCAATGATGTGAATCGAATTTGGGACACCTTGTACAAGTCTATACTATTTTTACTCAAGCTCTATAAATAAAATTATTTATACTTCAAGTCCAAAATTTCTGTCAATGACGCATCGCTCGCTTTTAGAGTGCCCTGGGTTGTGTGAACATGAAAATATTTTTTACAAGCAAAAGTTATTTTCTTTCATTTTCATCAAGCCTTTAAATTAGTAACAAGCCTATATTATTTTGGTATTATTCGGATTAATGAAAAATGTATTTTTGCTTAATTTTGCACACCTCCTTTTTTTGAGGTCATAGATCACAAATTTGAGTTTTTTGGCGATTTTTCAACTTTTTTCCCAAAAAAAAAATACATTTTTTACTTTAATTCTACCTTTTTGATTTTATTTTGCTACATAAAAAAAATTAAAAATTTTAGTCTTAACAAAAAATTAAAAAAGATGTAAAGCAGAACGATAGACAATCCAAGTTACCCCCGACTTCCAATTCACCACCGATCTTGCAATTTCATTATTAAATACGATATTTACACGCATTGCTTCATCAAAAATATCCACTATAAAAGGAACACAAAATTGAATCAGCTTGTAGAATCCAATAACTATTTCGGGTCTTTCTGTTTTCCATATTTAGGATTTTCGTATCGAGAATATTTTTGATCAAACATTGGGGTCGAGCGAAGCAAGGTTCGCATACCTTATAAAAATGTCATAAAGAAAATATTACAACCTGGTAGCAGGTCAACATTTTTAAATTTCGAGTTGAATTGGACGTAAACGTTTTACCTACTTTTTATTGAAAATTAAGGTTTTTCCTTATTTTTTAAGTGTTTTTTTTAATATTAACATAGTATGAGTTTTTTAAATATGTTTTCGTGCAAATGACAGAATTTAAAGGAATATGTCGTAAAATAGAATTAAACAATTCAATTATTATTTTTAATACTATAAGAGGGGGCCCAAAAAAACAGCTTCTGATTCATGTTTAACAATCGAAAAGTAAAAAGTGTGAAAAAAATAGCGAAAAAATCGCATTTTCCAGTATCCGAATAATTACTAATATTGATTTTTGCCTTTTAAAACTCTGAATACCGTACGCGAAAAAACTTTTGTTAAAGTTGCACATATCTCTGCAGCAGTTCTGGATTTCGTTCCCGAATCTCAGGTAAACATTTTTAACCATTATTCGTTCCTTTAACGTTAACTGAGTTTTTTTTGTAGGCGGATAACTAGTTAAGGTTGGTTAATATTCATAGTTTACAGAATTAAAAGCAATTAACAACATAAATCTTTATATACAATTATATACATAAATAAGATAAACTATTATAAAATTGACACAAAACAATATCTATATACTACAATTATTAGAAATTTCTAATATTTAGAAAATACCCTGTAAAGCAATTGAAATTTAAACTTTAAAAATGCATAATCAATAATAACTAAATAAAAACATCGAGCAGCACGAAAACCCTGTCGATACGCTTATTTTCATGTCTGTTCAAGTTGTAAAAAAGAATGTGTGTTGCCACTTTTATTGCCTTCTCGATAACAATGATTTCAATACATTTTGGCGTGCTATTTTAAGTGCGATCGCTGGCTGGCAACTTATTTTCGCGAATTATGACAACGTGGCGATGAAACTTTTGGCCGGTTCACTGTTATTTGAGCGGAAAAGTATATCATAGGCTTAAAAATCATTTACTAGTGTTAGATTTTTATTCAACCGCTTCGTCGGTTGGGTGGCCGGTATTAAATGAGTCACTGACAGAAATTTTGGACTTTAGGTATAGTTTTTTGTTGTGTCTTAGCAAACATAATAGTTTTTTTTTTAATTTCAGGTTGGTACCGACTCTCACACCACCATGATCAACGGTCTAGGAGTATTAGGTTGGGGAGTTGGAGGTATTGAAGCTGAGGCTGTGATGTTAGGGCAGTCAATAAGTATGTTGTTACCAGAAGTGGTCGGATATAAATTACATGGCAAATTAGGACAGTATGTAACATCAACTGATTTGGTACTGACCATCACAAAGGTAAGATCAGTCTACTAGATCATGAATTTTCTAAGATTGAGTCAAATTTATTTTATTAATTTTTACAATAAGCTAGTGGCAGATGGTAAAAGATCAGTGTTATTTTGGTTATAATATAGGTATCTCGGAAAAATGCATGAAGTCCTGCAACATAAGTACTAACGTAAAATGGGTGTGTCAAGTGTAGTAAGAGGTAGTTTTTGAGCCTGAAAGAAAACAAATAAATCTGCAGTAAGTTTTACAGTCCAGATACTCTGAAGGTAAAGGAATGGTCAAGGAAGTTTGGGCTGCTCCGGATGGATTGTAAATTGGGCTGCTCCGGATGGATCGTAAAGGAATGCATAATAATGGCACTGTTGAGAGCTACTAGAGAAGAAATAATTCATAAAGCAATTTACCCATATTTTTAAAGAGACTTAGGAATATAAAAAAATAATAATTAAAATATTGCAAGAGTTGAAAAACACATGAAAGAATTTGAAAATATATAGGGTTTTTAAAAGCCTAAAATAAAATTATTTTTTCTTCATTTTTAGTGTCAGATTAGGGTGTTTTTTAACTATTTTTTTTTTCATTTCCAACACAAAATTTTATTTGTCAAAAAAAAATTCTTAAAATTTGAGCCCTTAATATTAACTCTAAGGACCTTCCCAGAGCGTGAAAAGGTTTTTCATTTAAAATACACGTAAACTTTAATTTATTTTTTTTAATATCTATATTTCAACCGTATTTAACGCTATCATATTGGTCCAAAATGGGATTTACTCAGGATTAAATGCTCTACAAAAGTACCTATTGCGCTGTAGCTGTAACGTGCACCTGTACGATTGTATGGGCCACTAAATCAGATTTTTATCAAATTTTCTCATTTTTTTCAAGTTATTTCATGAATGGCTGAATTTATGAAAAATTAAATGACAAACTTGTAGAAAATTTAATTTTCTACATAAAAAGTCCTTTGAAGGTAATCGCTAATATTGATATTTTTCCAGATATAGAGACTTTTGCGATAAAATGAAATTTTTGAGGATAATCAATTTAAATTTTTCATAAACTCCGATATTAAACTAAAAGTCATTGCTCTATATCTCAAGAAATATCAATATTAGCGATTCGCTTCTACAAGTTTGTCGTTTGAATTCTTTTCATAAATTTAACCTCATGATTCAGTGACTCATACAATGGTACAGGTGCACATTACAGCTAGGGTGCAGGTACATTTGTAGAGAATTTAATCCTAAGTAAATCCCACTTTGAACCATTATGATAGCGTTTAATGCGGCTGAGATATAGATATAAAAAAAAAATCAAAGTTTACTTGTATTTAAAATGGGCCATCTTTCCATGCTCTGGGAAAATTTAAAAATATTTGTTGGAAGTTAAAAAAATAGTCGTAAAAAGGGTATTAAATGAATATCTTTAATTTTTTATGTGTTGGGCCTATTCTTAATAGGTCGGTAGTAACCCACTGAAAGAAGGCCTTATTTGGCAGTGTCTTAGTTATCGTGTCGGTGGTTTAAGTTTAGTTATTAGTTTAAAAAGAATAACTCATCTGTGGCCCTAAGGTTAACAAAAATTTTGGTTTTCTTACTTCACTGAAATGAAATTTAAAACGTCGGATGCGCTTCGAACTTAGTAAAGTGATATGTTTCATTTTTCAGCACTTGCGACAACTTGGGGTCGTTGGAAAATTCGTCGAATTCTATGGACCTGGTGTCGCAGCCCTTTCCATTGCTGACCGTGCTACTATTTCCAACATGTGCCCTGAATATGGAGCAACTGTTGGATTTTTCCCTGTGGATGAGAACTCTTTGGTTTATTTAAGGCAAACAAGTAAGTAACATACATTTTTTTAAACAGTTAAAACAGTAATTACAAAATTTCTATTAACACAGATAATTTTAAGAACACAGTGCAGATCCCAGTTTAAATTATTCTGTATTGTCAATCCTACGATTAAAAATATATTCCCTTACAATTGTAATGTTAACTTTTTTTTTTTAATTTAGATCGTTCAGAAGAGCAAATTCAGGTTATTGAGGCATACCTTAAAGCTACCGACCAACTGAGAAATTACGCGTCTGGAGACAACGAACCCATCTTTAGTCGAACTGTCGAACTGGACTTGGCTACTGTAGTGTCATCTGTCAGTGGACCCAAGAGACCAAATGACAGGGTCTCTGTGACTGATATGAAAGCTGATTTCTTGAACTGTCTTAGTAATAAGGTAAGAACATTTTTTGTGTTTTTTTTGTTGTTTATTTTTTAAAGATGTTATATTTATATTCCTCATATTACTTTAACTTTTTACAGATTGGTTTCAAAGGTTTCGGAATTCCAGAAGAAAAACTTGGCACTAGGGCGAAATTTATGTTCGATGGCAAGCAATACACTCTTGGTCATGGAAGTGTCGTTATTGCGGCGATCACATCTTGTACTAACACTAGCAATCCGAGTGTTATGTTGGGTGCTGGACTGTTGGCTAAAAAGGCAGTAGCTGCGGGTCTAACAGTAAGTATGTCATATACAGTGTAACTTGTTATATTCAGTAAATTAGAAACAAGTTGTTTTTTGAAAAAATCGCCGATTAGGGCTTTTAGTCGCGATCTTTTTTATAAAAAATATTTATACAGTATGTCTTAAATTTGAGATTTGACCTTATCAATATTTTTTTTAAATTGTATACATATCTGCCGATTTCAAATTTTCGTGTCATTTGTGAAATATTAAATACCAAAATTTTACTTAAAAAATGAACCCCATTGTTTTGGACTTTAAAAATAATTGTTTAGTTTATAGAAATGTAGAAAGTAAGAATTATTTAATTTAGGTTAATAATCTATTTACATAAATTACCTGAGTTTTCCACATTCTGACGGCCATTGTGAAGTGCCCTGAGGGTGCTGAAGTCATTTTGCACTTTTCTTGCATTCTGTAATAGAAGAATTCTTCCAGTTAATTCCATACCTTTCGATTCTTTACCACATTACTATAAAAGGCGATAGGAAACTCCAAAAGGGCCAGTGTTTAATTGACTTTTGAACGATTCAGTTGATGACATTGACGACTAAACCGTTAGCATAGTTACGTTGCCTTGTTGTTACCATAGAACGTGTGTTTTTATATGAGATGTTACGGAACAATATTTTATTCACATTAATAATGTTTCTTTAATACTTGCAAAAAAGTTGGGTGCATATTCAAAAATCACACTCAAAAACGTAAAATGATATTGAAACCAAAAAAGTTCTTTGAAATTATTGGATTATAGAACGTATTTTATTCACAACAACATTTTACTTTATTGAGTGTAACTTTTAATTAAACAGGGTCGAGTTATAAATAAATTTTAATTTTTTTGGGCACCTAATATTATTTTTGCCAGAATATTTCTCTCGTCTTGTTTCGAGCTTTTAAACAAGAAAAAAATCATTGTTCTATCTCTATGGACGAGAGACAGATACTTGAAAAAAAGTTTTTTTTCTCGGTTTTTTATATTGTTTATTTTGGTGTTTTTATACATTGCTGTAGCAAATAGATGAACCTTATGTTAATTTTCTTACTTTATTAATTTAGGTTGAACCCTACATTAAAACAAGCTTGTCACCCGGATCTGGTGTCGTGACTTATTATCTGCAAGAGTCCGGTGTAATACCAGCTTTGGAAAAACTCGGATTTGATATCGTAGGTTATGGTTGTATGACTTGTATTGGAAATAGTGGAGGTAAGTCAAAAATTGTTTAATCCATACCAACTTTTTATGAAACCAAAGTTTAGTTTTATTTTAAAATGAAAAAAGCTTCATAAATGACAAAAAATGTACACGATTGGCAAGGCAAAAGCTTGCATGCCATTTTTAATGCAATAGAGTAGGATACATATGGTATTGCTCCAGATTGAAAAGAGAACGACAACAATTTCTCTATTCCACTTCCAATATGACGACGGCGATTCGTTGGCATATTGTTGGCTGAGGCATGCAGGGGGATGCAGTACAAGCGTCCAGCTATTTTCGGCATCATAGTGATAGACTTAACCAATTTACATGTATCCACATGAGAGGCCTGTAAATTAAGTTGAGTTAAGGGCAAAAATATTTGACATTACCAACTCCATTACACCGGAGGTCTTGTCGAATGTTAGGACGGAGTTTTATAATCGACTCGGGTATTGCGAAGCGTTAATTCTTCTATTATTAGGATTACTATTAATTTCATTATTTTTTAAGAATGTTCATGAGTGTTTTTTGAGAATAGGTGTTTTTATTTTTAGGCTTAAGCCTGATAAAAATTTAACAACCTTTTAATTACTATTGTATTAAATACAATAGTGATTAACAGGACCGCATAAAAACAAAAATATCGTAAAAAATCTCCAAAAAATGCGTTTAACAATCACTCCTTTAACGTCCGGGATCCGGCTGATACTGCCGAGTGCCGATCGCCGTCCGCCGAATGGATCGCCCTGCCTGCGGTAATCCCTCTTTTGTTGGAGCCGGTAGAAGGAGAATCGGCCACAGTACGTTTTCTGTCTGTCTCTATTTTGCTTAAGCCTTTGCCTATTAAATTGACATCTCCTTTTATCGCATTGAAAATCTGCGCGTGTAAGAAATTGGTTTACCAGCCGTGTATACTATATTAGGTAATACCCGGAAACCCGTCTCCATTGTATTAAATCGAATTTAGGCGAACTACTAAAAATTCTACGGTTATAACCGCGCTAATAATTGGTTTTAAATGACCGGACTTGGTAATAACATTGATATAAAGCATATAAATAAAACGTCCAAAACCAAAGTCAACCATACCCTCCTAAATGCAGTGGTAAATACCACTGATTGTAGTTATAATTTGTTTAATGCCTAAATTCGATTTTAGTTTTTCACAACTTACGGAGATATTTATATAATGAACATTCACGTTTTCGTCAATAATACAGCAACATAATTAAATTTGTGGCTGATTTTATATTATTCAACGTTTCAGGTATTGACGAGAACATCGTAAACGCTATTGAACAGAACGACCTTGTTTGTTGCGGTGTACTATCGGGAAATAGAAACTTTGAGGGCAGAATTCATCCAAATACCAGAGCTAATTACTTGGCTAGTCCACTTCTGGTAATTGCCTATGCTATAGCCGGAAGAGTGGACATCGATTTTGAAACTGAACCATTAGGTAAGAAAAAAATACAATATAGATTTGCAATATATAAGCATATGATTGACCCAGTCCAGTACAGAGTGTCACAAAAAAAAATTGAGATTTAACGTTATATTCGTCATGTAGGAAAGGGTGCTGACGGCAATGACGTCT
Source organism: Listronotus oregonensis (assembly GCA_019359885.1). Taxonomy (NCBI): domain Eukaryota; kingdom Metazoa; phylum Arthropoda; class Insecta; order Coleoptera; family Curculionidae; genus Listronotus; species Listronotus oregonensis. Next base: position 1,287 of record JAHBCN010017246.1, on the reverse strand, counting down.
TCCTAAGGGACATCTGGCCCACGAGAAACGAAATACAAGAAGTTGAGAAGCAGCACGTCATTCCAGCCATGTTTAAAGAAGTATATGCCAAAATTGAAACTGGTTCGTCACAATGGCAGGCTCTGGACGCTCCTGCAGGTAAATTATTCCACAGTATAAATTAAGGGGTTCACCAGTAATAGCTATTTACCGTAAAGGGTATTAATAAAGGTGATTATTAATTGAGGCCAAAGATTGAGATAATTAATGACCAATTAATGTCTGAGTTAGTTACAATCTTTTTTTCGAGGATCGTTTTGATTTAAATACTGGAAATCAAACAGTTTTTTTTTCAAGATGTATTTGGATTTTAGGTAACCAACTTGACATGCTTTAACTGTTGTTATTTGAATGAAAAATAATCAAACTATTATAAAGTAACTTTATTACCTTCGTGTTATTAATGTGCCCACAATTTCTCTTTAAAAATTCCAAAACCTTTCATACAGTTCTATTCAAAGGTAAATTAAAATTTAATTCCCTGTTAAAGATAACCCCTAAATTATTAAAATGAGTCAAAGATTTTAGAGCAATATCATTTTTTTGATATTGAAATATTAGTTATTTATTTACATTAAAGCTAAAAAATTTTATTTACCCCCGCTACACCACTTCATGGACTTTAAACAAGACATCCTTATTTTAATCACAAATCACAAAAGAAGGAAAGTCTCACTATTCCTTATTTACACCTATTGATCTCTGTGTGGATAAGTATATATGTTGTATTAATTTTTATAGGTAAACTTACCATGGTCCGACGTATCCACTTACATTAAGAAACCACCATTTTGAGGGCAGACCCTGATTTGCCTCAATCTAGGGGCCCCCACCGGCGCCAAGGTCCTTCTGTTCCTCGGAGATTCTGTTACCACTGACCACATAAGTCCTGCTGGATCCATCGGAAGAACTAGTCCTGCGGCAAGGTGAGAAAATACTAAATCGGTTTTAAATTAAAATTTTATATTAGAAAGTGTTGAATCAGATTAATAAGTCTTCAAGCTGGTTTCTCTTATTCACCAGATTTGGCTCCGTCGGATTTTCATTTGTTTTAACTACAGAGTTATGTAGAAAAATAAAAATAGTGTTTAATCCATGTTTTACTTTTTCTACTTGGGCTAGAAATCTCATCCCAACCTTTAAAAAGTTTCAAAAGCAAAAAAACTGAACCCCAAATGCATACATTTGCCCAAATTAATAATTTTTCAAAACAAATACCCAAAGGGGGGGACCTTTTTCATTTTCTTA